>RJVU01046259.1:2293106-2360407 GCA_003731715.1 Anabarilius grahami | reverse complement strand
TTTCCGAAAGCAACGATATGACATTTACTATAAAACTAACAAAATGAATGTTTATGCATCACACTTGTGCATTTACCTAACTGTTTTTACCTTCAACATTTTTCCTCTATAATTTTTATTATAATAATTCAGAATTAAAATACATATAAATAAGTATTATAATAAATTATTATTGTAAATATATAATTAAAAAGGGGTAAAATAAGTAGAGGTTAAATATAGGTAAATATAAACTAAGGCTTGTTGTGACCGAAAGCATTGTATTCCAGCAAGTCTTACCTGCTGAGAAGAGGAACACTGCAACCATACGATAGTGCTTCCTGTGTGTGCCTTTACACAAAGAGATCAGCGCGATTAGAAATGCCACTAATGTCACAGATGCCCCGGCTAATAACAATATCAGCGTCGCTATCTGCCAGTCTGAAAGAGAGGGACACAGAAAATCATTGGTTAAGAGATCATTTACTACTGACACACTCTTAACTGTATATTATGAGAGTTAAAGAGTTCCAAACATGAAAATTCACTCCTCCTTTCTTTTTTGGACCACAAAGAGATAAATGCACTCATCCATATAATGGCAGTGAACTGTGCCCGATTTCAAGCTTTAAAAAATGGAAGGAAATTAATCACCGAATTATCTCTTGGGACTCATGCAATATATTCCTGCTGTGTTTTAAGGGCAAACAATAGGGTTTTGTGAAAAACAAACCCGAAATTGTATTTATTATTAAGCATATTTTTATTCTTTTTGATTTCTCAAAATAGTGCACTCATCAGCTTTTCCTGGACGAACCGGAGTGTAGGCCAACTATTGCTCTTACGCACTCTTTAATGAACACACAGTCATGCCAACTCTCTACAATGCTAGTAAATCACTCGCAAATGTGACCCAATCTTGCGGCAGGGGACTAATAATGTCGGTCATTAGCCACTGGCCTTCAGGACCGTCAATAGGCATTCTGGGCCCTGTGTACAGGTCATTGCTTTTGGTCCTCCTGAAATTGTGTCCAGCTATCAATAGATTTGCAGTATTCTCTAGTGTGTAGGCGCCTGAATCACAGTCGCTTTGTTGACACATGCACACAAAGAGAGACTGCAAGAAAGCCTGACATACCACACATAATTGACATGATCGTTTGGAGTTATTCATCATTAAGGGTTTGCTCAAAACAAAGCCTGTACTCCTCATCTCGGTGCATTATTGCGCTCATCAAATTTTAATTTCTAAACTAGAAAACGTACAAACCGAGCATCATGTTTTTACTGTCTTGCGTTTGAGATATGAGTAAATTATACAAGCAGTGTTTAGATGTTCGTCTTTCTTTCTGCAGTCGAAAAGAAATTAAGGTTTTTGGAGGAAAACATTTCAGGATTTTTATCCATATAGTGGACTTCAGTGGGGTCCAAATTGCAGTTTCAATGCAGCTTCAAAGGGCTCTACACGATCCCAGACGAGGAATAAGGGTCTTATCTAGCGAAACGATCGGTCATTTAAAAAAAAAAAAAAAAAATGTATATACTTTTTAACCACAAATTCTCATCTTGAACTGCTCTGCGATCCGCCAAAAAGGTCACGGAAGTACTGATCCAGTGTCTACAAAGCGAACGTGCAAAGATTAAGCCAAACACCCTTTAACAACGCTTAAAACAAAACTTTTGAAGATTTTACGCCACGTGTGACCTTTCTAACGTGATTACGTAATGCGTGGCTCATCGCGGAGCTAGTGCAAGAAGAACACTTGTGGTTAAAAACTATATAAATTGAATTTTTTTTTAGAAAATGACAGATTGTTTCACTAGATAACACCCTTATTCCTAGTCTGGGATCGTGTGGAACGCTTTGAAGCTGCACTGAAACTGCAATTTGAACCTTCAACCCGTTGAACCCCACTGAAGTCCATTATATGGAGAAAAATCCTGAAATGTTTTCCTCAAAAACCTTAATTTATTTTTTTTGTCTGAAGAAAGAAAGACATGAACATCTTGGATGACATGGGGGTGAGTAAATTATCAAGAAATTGTCCTTCAGAAGTGAACTAATCCTTTAACATGTCTTTACAGCAGCAGCAGCAGCAAGTGGTTTAAGTAGTCACTGTGAGAATACACTGTCAAAGCATCACAGATTTAGGAAGAGTAAAAGTGAATTAGACATTCTTTGCTTGAAATATCCAACGATACTTCAATATTTGAAAGGACAATGTTTTTGATTTCTACGTTGAGTGTGTGCGGGCTGATTGCCGATGCATGCCAATCATTTAAGGTCAGCCAGATTTATTCCGCCAAGACCAAATACATTAACAATGTCAAATGCATTACCATGCTAAAAAACTTCAGAGAGATGTCATGATATATGTATGTATATATAATATATATATATATATATTTGTGTGTGTCAAAAGTTCTGTGAGTAAAGTAAACAAATAGCAAATGGTGATTCTTTTTCAGTGAGTCTGGAGAGGGTTCTATGCATACAAGACCAGCGCCCAAGGTCAGGATTTTCACTAAATATTAAATTTTGGTTTGTTTTTCACCAAACCCCATACTGTTTGCCCTCAGAACACTTCGAATATATGCTAGGAGTCACATGGGATCATTTTTTTAATCATAAACGCTTGAAGAAGGTTGCTGTTCACTGCAGGACTTTTTTTAATTTCTACTTTTTTTGGTCTGAAAAAGAAAAAAGGTAATAAAGCATTAGAACAACAGGGTGAGTAAATTATGACTCGTTTTTTTCATTTTCATCTCTTTAAGCAAGGCAAATACACAATTCTAAAGGGCAATTCACACAGAATGCAAATTCTCAAAGCAACAAGCTATTAAATGGAAACAAAGGACCCTTCTGCATTGAATGTGAACATTTGCTGGGTGATTAACCACTAATTTGTGTTTAAAAGACCGAAGCATGGTTAACCTTTATTCATGTTTGTTCACTTTTTTCTAAGCTTGATGTGAATAGTTTTAAGGTGAAAACGTGTCGGTCATTTGTAACACTTTGTCTTAGAGTGAATGAGATTAACACTAAGCAGAGTCAAACAATCTAAACCCCATAGAGGCCATTAAGCAAACAGATGGGAGGAAATGACATTATATTTACACTTGCCTATATCTGCCAAATGGCAATGTTCCATCCTTTCCCCCCAAACACTCATTAAACACCCATGTGAACTAAGAGGCATTGAAAATGTTCTTCACCTTTAGAGGTGTAGGACAAGCGTCACAACCAATTAAATGTGTGTTGACATAGCTGGACAAAGGCAATTTCACATTTAGGCAGCTTTTTCACTAAAGCCTTTGGTAAAGATCCATTTAAAAACCATTTAAATTGAATCCAGTGAAACCTGTCTGCAAAACAGTTCACGTGGATCACTGTAAAACCACTATAAATGCAATAAATACATGTGAACGCACATTTAATATTAATGCCAAGCTGCTATGTTGTTACATTTGTACTACGAATGGGTTATGGCTGGATAAATGGGGCAAGCCAAAGAAAAGGTACTGTGCAAGTAAAACTGATAATGATAGACAAAATGATACATGTTATTTATCCAAGGCACTTCCTCAGCATGAATGTGCAATTAGATTCATTTCTGTAACTGTGACCTTATTTGTTATAAATGCAAATGTATGTATTTGTATAAAATTCCCACATTTAAGGCACTGCAGACCTACATATATTTTGCAAAATAAAGTTGAAATTATTTGCAATTGCGAAACGCTGATGTTTTTATATTACAATCATAAGGTATAAGAACTCTTTTGCTTTATTTTTTACTCACAAAATCCATGTATGGGGCAATAAGAGGAGGGTTGGTGCCTTGGAACCTCATGAGACTATAATCTGTCCTTGATAGTATCATTCTATCGTTCGCTAGCGCAATGGAATAGAACAGAATGCAGAGGTCACGTTTATAACATGCCTTTTAAACTCACATGCCAAAGACGCCTGCATGTTTGCAAAGACTAGCATTTAGAAAGCAATTAAAATGCATTGCAGACAGAATACAAGAATGCATCCTGTGTGAAAATGGAGTGCTGTTTACTGTAGATTAGTGATATGGAAATAACATTATTTGCTAAAGTCATTCTTTGTAGTGTCTACTTAATGCTTTTGTCTGTCATAATCTCAGCAAATATAAATATATGAGATTAAATTGGATTAATATGAGCAATCAGTATTATTACTTATTAAACGGGTAAGTCTCTGGTGGAAAAATGGCATTTTCAATAAACTTGGCCGCTTATGCGGTAGAAAGGTGTTTTTTTAAATCGTTAAAATCTGACTAGAGAAAACAGAGAAAAGGGGATGTTGTCTTCTCTTTTGCTAAATAGGTAGGAAAACTTCAACACCCATAATGCAATGGGTATGTTGCCATCCAAGGCCACTCCCATTCTGCTCCTATTGGATAGGCTTGACCATTGGATACATTGATTGAGTAGGAAATACTTCTTAGCAAACTTTTAGTCACAATGGTGTTGACTTGTATCGACCGGTTGCTAATGGCAGCAAAGAATTGTAAACATGAAGAGAACACCACTGTCTGATATCTGAAAAAAACAGTGTTTGTAGTTTCCATTTTAAACTAGATAACTATGTGTTTTTGGCCAAACAGAGGGGAAAGAACTGAAAGAAACTGCCATTACGTCAGTTAATTAGGAAGAAGAGGAAAGGAAAGCACCTTCTTCCTAACCCTCCAAAGCCAAATGCTGTTGCGTACTGGTAAGAAGACTGTTGCCATAGTATTTTTACCATGATGTTGTTTAAAGAGAAGACAAAGTACAATAACATTTTCAGTGATAAACGTACTCATACAGTAACTGTTTTGTTAATAACCCTCTGATGATCTGACTGTCCGTGGGTGGGGATACAAAAACGCAGAGTATAATCTGTAATTTTCAGGAAAGCCCTGAATCTGTCGCATTTTGTGTCATCCGGTGGACTTTTGCTGACAAATAAAAAGGAATTTCTCGGTCCAGGTAACATAGAAAAAGAGTAAATTATGTTCATTTACATATACTGCAGACATTGTAACAATACAAAGCGGGTTGAAATTCGGAGAACTTGTTGCCGCCGATAGCCTAGTGGTTAGTGCGCCAACATATGGCGCAAATTAGTTCACGGTGACCCGAGTTCGATTCCCGTCTCGAGGTCCTTTGCCGATCCTGCACCCCTCTCTCTGCCCAATGCTTTCCAGTCTGCTCTCTACTGTCCTCTTTAAATAAAGGCACAAAACTCCCATAAATATAACTTAAAAAAAAGAAAAGAAAAGAAATTCGGAGAACTTAAACTTTGATATTTTTTTTTTACTGAACAGAGCACAAACTAATACACGGCACGCAACACACTGCTTTCTGCTGTTATGGCATATGTTGTTTTGAGAGTGCTGGACAGTTACTGTGAAAATGCTGGCATAATACAATGGTGAAATGTTTTATCACACTAGGCATAAAGCTTATGCCACCCTTCTCTCTCACACACATTCTTCTCAATAGTTTTTTTTTTTCCATAATTCCACTCAAGTCTAATCCCACTTCTCTTGCCCCAAATAAGGCAAGAAAGGCACTCAGAGTAAATTAGCCCTTAATTTGATCCTTTTCAATAATCTCTCAGGAGTTCAAGGATTGTCTATGTCTCACTCACACACAAACACATGCACCTACATACATTTACTCACTCTCTGATATCTCTAAGCACTTTATTCATTTGTGTCCTCCTGGGTGTTGTGTTTTTAATGAGTTGTGCCAGAAAAGAGCAGTGAGCTCAATATAACCCGTAACACAAGCACAACAGCCAATCATCAGCGTGAGTGTGAGAGACAGAAAAGACACAAGGATTTTCCCAGGGTATCTATGTCATTGATTATGCATAGAGGCCTGTTCTCTAAAAACACAATGTAAAATGGAAAAGAACCAGAGTGAGAGCAAGTAAAAAGAGTTCTGAGATGCCTTCAACATGAGCTCCACCCAGCTCTTCTTACTGCCTATGTGGACAAGGAACAGATCAACCTTACAACAAAACTTTACTTTGGTCTTTATATTAGATTTTTATATAAAGTAGTTCATCATTTATATTCAGTAAGTACTGAACAATTAGGAGTGTGGCTTTGGAGTCTCTTCATTTAATTGTGACGAGTGCGAGTTTATGCAGATTAGTGAGCAGTTTAATGAACATCAGTTAAGAAAATAGTTCCATCCAAAAACTATTTACACACCACCATATGATTCAAAACCATGTTTTTCTTAGGTGGAATACAAAAACAGATATTTTGAAGAATGTTCATGCTGCAGTTTTCTACAAAACAAATTCAGATATTTTTAAGCATTATGGGATAGTGTTTGTTTTACTTAATTATGCCGCTTTTTACAAGATGTAATATAAGTCTTTGGTGTCCCCAGAATGTGAAGTTTCAGCTCAAAATACCCCACAGATAATTTATTATAGCTTGTCAAATTTGCCCCTATTAGGGCATCAATTATTAAATTAGTTCATTTCATCTATGAAGCAGTTCTGCAGAAAACAGTGATTAATGAAAAGTATTATAAAGTGTTATTGATACTGATCTATTATTTAGTGGAAAAATCATTAGGCCCTTAGCTCTCAAATCTCAATTGCACTCACGCATATTCAAACTTGGTCATCTGTTTCATGGAGGAGAGAAAGTCACATGGAATTGAAGTTGACATAAAGGCAAGTAATGATGACAATAAATGGGATGGAACTATTCCATAAAACCTTACTCTGTAGTTAGACATTTTCAGAAACAGGACTTTCATTTATATCCATTCAGGAATGATATACTAGCTGTCTGATTTGGAATATCATAATTTGATTACCATCAGCCTGTGTTAGTTTGTTAAAGACGGGACCAGTTTTCAGAACACAGATTAAGCTCAGTCCACAGAGTTGACCCAGAACTTAACCACATTGTGACTAAACCTAATCCTCTTCACAAAGACCCAGCGCTCACATTCCCTGTCTTCATTAGTTTACGTTTGTTTAACAGCCTGTCTAATATGTTATTAGATAGGACTGTATTTCAAAAAAGACAGAATATGAAAAAGTATTAGCGTTGGCCATGTGGTTGATGACCAATGTCACTAGCTAACTCGAAAGGTCCATCTATCATTGTTTTCCATGTTCGTAGGAGTTAGTTTGTGGAGTAAATATATAGGCTATAAACTGTATGTACAAGGCTTTTTTAAAAATGGTGGGTGCCGATGTTTCGCGTGCGTTCGGCCAATCAACATACACTGGTAGTTCATAGGGCTGGACGATTATGACCTAAAATCAAAACCTCAATTAATTGAACATTTTACCTCGATTACGATTAATAAACGATAATTTGGTTTCTGTTTTTTTTTTTTAGGCCCTCATAGTTCACTTACGAGGTTTGTACTGTAAATATGCTTGACTATTAAAAGGTGCTAAATAGGATGTTTTGTTTTATAAATTTTTGCAATACTACTTGAAACTGTCTTTACTAACTGATAAAAGACTATTTATTAGGTGCACTGAAAGGAATATTATTAATATACATAATCTGTGCACGAGGTAGGGCCTTAAAAACATCAGCCAATCGTTTACGCGATCATCGCGTAAACGATTGGCCCTCTGGCTTGTCAATCACTGCCATTACATTCCATGTGAGAGACGTGTGCGGATTGGCCCTCTGGCTTGTCAATCACTGCCATGACGTTCATTGTGAGAGACGTGCGGCTGCGCGCTCCAGTAACTTTCCACACTCCACAGGCGCCGCATGCAATGTTTTTGTCAGGAGACAGGAGTAACAACTGCAGATTATGAGTTACCTGCGGTGAGTCCGACATAATGAATCCACTAAGTGTGTGCGTGGCTTTAAGTCGCCCACACAATTAACGATTGTAAGGCCGATTATGAATGTATATTGATACTTATGACTGACCGTGCTCAAACATGTCCAGTCAGAGCCAGTTGCGTTCAGTCTGCGATTACAGTCGGTGTTCAAATTCCATGTGAAAGTATATAAATCTGCTTCAGGAGCAGGAAACAATCGCTGTATGTTGAGCATAGTCTTAGAATGTTTTAGCTAGTCGTTAAATGTGTGCCCGGCTTAATAACACAGCGAATGCCGGTGGTAAACACTCGTGTTCCAATACTCGTGCACGAGTTTTGGGAGGCGTTCCCTCGAAAAGAGCTGTGAAGGAGGGGGGTTGTTCTTAAGCATGCGCTCATTTAAAAAAATCAGTCGACGAAAAGATCCTCTGTACCACCTTTAAAGGTGGGATATTTTTTTCCAATTGAAAGAGTGATCTGGCGACATAGCTCACTTTCAGCAGTTATTTTATCTATGGCTCATAACATTTCTTACTGATTTCTGCTTGTTGTAAATCAGATATTTTAACAAAGTACCAGTACATAATGAGAGCGATTGCATGTGTGAATTAACGTTAGTTGTTTCTCTATTAATTGTGAAGCTGTGGGTTGTAAATAGTTACTTCAAGTTCAAAAGTAGAAAAATATATGCTACAATAACTTTTGAGTTTCTAAGCTACTTTAGTGATAAATCACAGGACAGCACTGACAACTAGTTTCTGCGTTCCTCTGTGCGCGCGATCTTCACAGCTACTGTTTGTATAAGTGTTCGCGCCACAATGCAGCTGCGCGAGCACGGTAGCTCGATATAATAATACACATCCGATCGTCTAATCGCTTGAATGTCCAAACTGGCAAACCGTAAAACAGTGATAAAGTTTAGTTAAGACACAAAACTCGCGCGCCATCTCTGAATGTTGACTCGCCGTTCACCTCTGTGTTGATTGTATGCCGCTGACTGGACGGGGCGGAGTCACGTGGCTACACAAGCGGTAGTATGTTTTTAAGGGGGAAGTATTAACAGGATTAAATAAACGAAATAACCGACATGGGAAAATTACGTTGGTTAGAGGTTCTGAATTTCGGTTTCGATTACTTTTCGATTAATCGTCCAGCCCTAGTTCATAGAGCTGGTTTAGACCCAGCTCTGAAGTAGGAGTTATTTAGGCTGTTTCTCAATTCCAAGAACGCAGAGAACGGACTTGCGTTCTTGTGGAGTCCGGTCTTGCCAGGCGACCTCTAAAGAACGAACTCGTAAGGACGCGAGGACACAGAACGCATCATTTGAGAATTGAGATGTGCTGCGATCTTGTTGCTCAACTGACCGTCCCAACATATTAAGTGGCTAATGCACAATAAATACAACATAACATCACAAACAAATGTCATAACTTAAAAATCTTTTAATTTCATATTATTATAGACATTGTTTTCATATCATTTTATATCTTTATTTCACCGCGTGTATTTATGAAAATGAGTAGCCTTTGTGTTACATGCTTTGTCAATGTTAAGATAATTTTTTTATATTCCAATAAAAATATTGCAGGCTTTCTTCAGGTTATCACTTTATTAAAATTAAGCAAAACAAACGGTTTACTTTCACGAGCCGTCACGTATTTGCGAGCTTGTAGCGGGAATCTTATAAGTGAGAACGAGAACTTTAAAGCTTACAGGCTTCCGTATGTCGACCGCCCGCAGCGTCTTCTGGGATTTTTTAACGGTTCGATTCTCTCAAGGTTGCATTCGATGCATCCTCGATATCAAGAACACATCCGGGTACTTTCATGCGTCCTCTGTTCTTGCGTTCTTGAGAATCGGAACTGTACTTCGACGGTTGATGATGACGTAGAGCAAGAACACAAGATCGCAAGATCGCTGAAGAACGCATATTGAGAAACAGCCTTAGTTCCCCCAAAAGGAGTTCCTAGAACTTAAATTAAAGAGTTCAGATGCAAAAGCCGCTAAACGCCACCTCCGTCAAAAATGAGAATGACATTGAGCGAATGCTTACACGTTGTACACGTTCAACAAATCACGTGCTTCAAATCCACTAAATCCCAGCGTCAGCCCATTCAGAAATATCAGTTTGTTGGCAAAAGCCTCTAGACGCCACTTCCCTTTGGCAGCAAAAGCCGCTATGTTCCGAGAACCAATCAGAAGGCGCGAATCGAATCATATGATTTCGAGCGGATTCAATATAGCGCCACGCTGAGGAGATTGTTTTAGATTCAGATTAAAATAAAAGATGGAGTACAATGAAATGGATCAGCCTGTCCTACTAACATTGAATGGCAGAAGAAAACGTTATTTACCTCAAAACTCTGCCTGTCATAAGGCAAAATAGCCTACAGTGGAAATGGCTTGGTCGCAATTGTATCATCAATTGTATCATCAGTGCCGTTACTTTGAAGGAATCGGATTTATTATACATCAAACAGCTCTATTTCACCAAAGACAAAGTCAAACAAGATGCTATTCTTCTGTCTCATATGTGTAAAGAGGTTTATCTACTGTTTAGTTTTGAAATGATAGTGATTTTTCAACTATTTAATATGCCTTGTCCCAAATAGGTGGATTTAGAGGTTTTTGCGAAAAAAGCACAAGTGGATTTAGCTGGTTTTGACGCAAAAGAAAATCTAACTTGTTAACATTTTTAAAAAAAGGTTATTTTATTCACTAGCTAATAACCTTATCATTACCTTTAAAATGAAACTCCTGAACTTGATCGTAAAAGCCTGGTAAAAAATGCTCATTTAAAAGAAAAGAAGTCTGATGGATTTAGAGGGTTTTGCATCTGAACTCTTCAATTGTTCCTAGTTCCTGCGGTGCGAATGCAGCAAAATCCAGGTACTTCAGCCAATAGTTCTAGGAACTATGAAAAGGTTTCTCCGGTGCGAAAGCCCCTATTAAAACATGCTCATCATAAAAGACATGTATTCAAGTCATTGTCTACAATTGAGACTAGAAGCATTTGTTGTGGTCTCAGGCTTTTTGACCCCAATTCTATTTCAATTCAAGTTTTTTCTAGAACATTCTGTTTCGTGAAAGTCCCCGTGGGCTTGAGTGGTAGGGGTCACCACACTAAGTTAAAAAAGAACATTAACTGACCTACATGAATGAATCACAAAGGAGACAAAGTAAGAAACAGGTGTATCCTCAAATTTAGCACAAACACATAGGCATTGTTTGAGCAAATTTGCATTCGGTCTGGCTCTATTCTGGTGTGTGATGGTTCGTTTTCACAACCCAACAATTATTGTTGGATTAAAATCATCTGCATTACATTTATTTCCCTTTGAATATCAAGTTTCCCTCACAAATACAACATTGCAAAACTAAAATGGGTTGCAAACGGGTATGACGTTAAAGACAATCAAAAATCATCAAATATGTGTGTGCGTGTCTTTCTCACAAGAAATCCTCTTATCTCTGTCCCACAATACACACACCAACCCCATCCAGTCTAAGTTTTAGGAGTGTATCCTCAAGCTTCCCCTTAGGACAGATCTGTACAGAGAGATAGGCTAATGATAAAAGATGATGAAGACAGAGAGAAATATGGACTATAGCAATATAGCCATATTCCCACAGAAAGCATCTCTAGGGTTCTCTTCCACACTCTTGCTCACATATACACCCTCCATTCCCTGTGTGGAGCCTGCTGTAGGCTCATTATCATCAGAAGCTGCTCTGGGATTCTTCAGAGATTGCCATCTTTCTCAGCAGTGTGTGCCAGAAGGACAACAAGAGAGCCAGACAGAGAGAACATAAGAGAGAGAACGCACCAAAGAACTGTTTCAAGACATGCCAGGGACCAAACTGCAGCACAGCAGCACAGAAAACAAGTAGAAACCCTGTCTTGAAGTTTCTATCTTTTTCTATGGAATGTCCTGTTTCAATTTCAGATCTGGTTCACTGAAAATTGTCACTTGATGTGACGTGAATAGGTCTGGAATAAGAAAAGCTCACCCAAAAATGAAAATTCTGTCATTTACCCATCCTGATGTCATTCCAAACCTGTATGACTTTGTTTCTCAATGAGCAGTTAGACACTCTGAAGACTGCAATTTCATTGCAATTACAATGAATGGGGAACATTTAAACTTTAAAATAAGGAAGCAGCAGTACTATTAGTATAAAAGTGGTCTATGACTCATGCATTATAAGTTTCCTGAAGACATATAATAGCTCTGTGTGAGGAACAGACTGAAATTTACATTGTTATCAAACTGATTCTATCCGCTTCCTGTGAGCTGTTAAGATTATATCCACTTCCTGTGTGAGCTGTTCATTTATTTGCTGAATCATACTATTAAGCTGAGGAACTGGATCCAGATTAGTCTGATTCCTGAATTATTCAGACTGGGTTTATGAACTGAACCAAATGATTCAGTGCAATATACTCAAAAGAACACTCCCTTCACGAATCATACACTACTTTTCTCATTAACTTGCTGAGGAGAATGCCAAGGTCTTCAGTAAATAATGACCTGGTCTTCGGAAGACTTTAAATTTACCACAGAAGTCAAATTAAACTTTCAGTGTTGGGGAAAGTTACTTTTTTAAAAGTAATGCGTTACAATTTTGCGTTACTCACTAAATCAGTGACTAATTGCGTTACTTAGTTGCTTTTTATGGAAAGTAATCAAAATGAACACAGCACATTACTTTTTCCTCACCTGGACTGGGCTTGCTTAAATAACAGAAAACACACAAGTTCTATCTATCCCTGCGTTCCATTCGGAAGGGCTCATCCCTATGCCCTAATCCCTTCAGAGGATTTCGAAGGGATGAAGGGTGTAGGGGTAAATAAAACCTCTTCTTTTGGAACGCACTTCTGCGTCATCTTAACGAGACAGTCAGAGAGGAGTAAATTGTGCAAGCTGCACCATTTGTATAGCGTTAGTTTATTTATTTATTTTATGTTTATCGCATGTAGGCTATATTGTGTCTATGTATTTTAAACATTTGAGTGGACTGATAAAGGGAGCTGTAAAGTATTTTTGTTGAAGTACAATGTCGTTTTGACCATAATGATGTACCAAATCTAACTCGTATAAATATTACAGTAGTATAGAAAAATACTATATATACATTTATAGGTAAAATCGAACTCCTATAACCTCCTGTACCCATTCTGTCAAAGAACTTCCCTGTGCAAAGGATCATGGGGGCCCGAAGTGCCTTCGAAATCCTTCATTCCGAAGGGCCCTTTGAAGTGGCCAGTTTTGAGCACTTCGGTTTGGAACGACCCTTCAATATTGCGGCCATGATTATTTTCACTCCGAAGTGCCCTTCGGAGGGCGATATATCCCGTTTGGAATGCACCGTATGGCAAATGTAAAGGCCTGTTCATACCAAAAGGAAATGCAAATTCACATCTGTACAGTAGAGGGCGCAGCTCAAACAAACCTTTCAGCTCTGCTGCCATTTTGGATCACAGAAAACAGGACACAGGGGAAGAAAGTTTGACACTTACTTCAGCAATAAAAATGAAACACAAATGTAATGTTTATCTAAAGTTGTTTTTGCTTATTATGGTTGAATGGGATCATCAGAGGTCAGCAGCAAAGACACTGGTTAAAGCTGCTGTCTGTAACTTTTTTTGGTTAAAAATGATCCAAAATCAGTTTTTGAGCAAGTACATAACCAGCCAGTGTTCAAAACTATCTCATTACCATATGATAGCCTGATTCACAACGGTAAGCTTGTAATAATGTTTTCTAATTCGTGTGGTACTTTCGCAGGAAATTCGAGCATGCAGCCGTTTGTCTTTGCGTCTTTGTGTCACGTCTGTTTATATAAAGAACGAGTCCCAGCTAGAAGGCTATATCACATGTGAGGCGGATCATTTATAGCCTTTTCTCACAGCAGCTGCAATAATTAAACGTATCATTTGGATGGCGGATTGTATGGTATGACAAATTAACGTTAGAGATTAGACTATACAGAAATTGAAATCTACTACAGGTAACGCTAATACACACTAAATACACACAGTCACACAATGATGATGTTGTTAACATTAACAATTTGAGAACAAAGTATAACAATAATAATAATTTGCACAGTTTGACGTGATCCGAGCTAAGCGATTTTAACACCATTGGCTGCGCGATTTATTGTAATGCTTTTTTTCCCTCTGTTGGTCAGAACAAAAGTCGAAGACATGTTACTTGTTCAGATGACATTTTCCAGTGAAAATTCTTACTTTGGTTATACTTCAAGACCAGTGGCGGCTACTGGTCTGTCAGAGAGGGGAAGCTCATTTTCGGCCTACATCATAAAATTGTCTATTTATTTAAAAGTAAATTCTGCCCTACGTTCCTTTTCAAGAAAATGGTCTGTGACCCTGTCGTACCAACTAGGAGTCTTTTCAAGTAAAAAAATATTAAACTCTGTAAAACTGAAACAAGGAATGTGGTGTATAATTGTGTGAAATGTATGATGAAAATCAAGCAATTTCGCCAAGCAAATATCAAAGAAATAGGTTGCAGCAGTTTTTATTTCGACTGAACTTGAGAAATCCGCGATGGGACTGAGCGCGAATAGCTTCAGTGATTCCTTATAGTACAGAATCGCTGTCAGTCAAAAGGAGATGCAGTCTTTCGACAGACCCTCCAATCATCACGCAGAAGCCCGGAGTCCGGGCCAGCCCACTCCCCATTCACCCCCAGAGACGCTGAGCGTCCGTGGGCGGGACATAATCGCAGCGTTTATCCAATGACCGTCTAGTTTCGAAGCGCTGAAAAAAAAACTTTCAAAGCAGCCCCATTGAAGTCAATGGACGCTGGGCTTCAATAGGGAAATGCACTGTGACGCTGCGGGAATGTATGAGAAGGAAATAGAGTCAGCCGACCTGCTATATGTAACTGATTCTGAACGAACTCGTCTTTGAGATGAACGTTTTCTAACGCATTTTTAGTCAATAAAATGTTAATACAATAGTACATATTTGACCATTAATCTTGTGACATTATAAGGGAAGCCGAGCTTCCCTTGCAGTCTTAAAGAAATCGTCCCTGTTCAAGACTACAATCTGTGATTCCGAAGTACAGTATCCACACCGGTGCGGTGACTCACAGTAAACATTAGATTAATCTGCGCTGAGGAGTCGTGCGGAGGCACAACCTACATAAAGGCAGGAACACACCAAGCCGATGCCGACGAACTAGTGGCTACGAAAGCAGACTGTGGGGTTGGCTCAAGTCGGCAGTGTCTGGGTCCAAAGTTGCCCTGACACACCAAACCGACACTCAGCCAAGTGGCACGTCCGTTCTGCGCCTGCGTAAGATGAAATGCCTTTCCGTACCAGCAGATGGCAGTAGCTGAACAGCCAATCAGAATGATCAGATGGCCCGACGGACCGACGAGCTCCGACGCCGAATCAACATGTCGAATCGGCCGAAAAAAAAGACGATGAGGACCAACTTCAGCTGATGGTGCGGAACACACTGAGAAAACTTAGTCGGCCGACGAACAAAAACTACCCGAAGGCCGACTTGGTGTGTTCCTGCCTTAAAGATGATAATTCCGCAAACAACTGCATTTGCAGGTTTCAAACAGAGATGGCAACAAAGAGGCAAAACTTACGGACTGCAGCTTTAATGAAGTGAGATTAATTGCATAAAGTATATTTTTACAATTTAACATATTTAATTATTGCAGGTTTGCATATTACGAGTGTGCATTTCACTGTTTCTATTCATTTCGATAAATACTGAATCTGTTTTTGTGCAAGTGAGATGAGTGCATTCATGTTCACTTTAGCCTAGAACTACAATAACCATCATGTTTACACATAAGATTTCTCTCAACATGGGGACAGGAAAGCTGTCACTCAATAAATAGGAAAACAAAATAACTTGCGATACTTATTTGAAAAAATAACCCAGATATTTTGTTGTAAATTTAAAAGTAAACATTACTTTACTCACTACTTGAAAAAAGTAATCTGATTACATAACTCACATTACTTGTAATGCATTACCCCGAACACTGCTTGTATTCCATTCACTGTAAATGCACGGACAAGAGATACGCACACCTGCACAGTCTTCAAAAGGTCTCCTTTTGTGTTGCAAAAACGTAGTTAGATTAAAATGTTAGTTCACCTAACTGAAATATGTTCATTACATAAATAGATTGGGTCTCTTCAGAAAATTAGGACTAAACCACTTAATTCATATGGATTAGTTTTACGATCTCTTTATTAATTTTTTGAAGCATCAAACTGGTAGTTACATAGCTGTCAAAGGAGGGACAGAAAGCTCAGATTTCACTGAAAAGTTCTTCATTTAAAAAAAAGGGTGAGTAGCTCAATAACAGAATTTTCATTTTTCGGTGAACTACCCCTTTAAATTATTATTATTTTTTAGTGAACTATACTCCAATGAGCTAACGACTTATTGAACGTTAGCACATCATGGTGTATTTGGTTTTCCAAAAAAAAACGTCCACCCCCCCAAAAAAAGCATGAAAACAAAGACATTCCTGCCAGCTAGACAACAATGGTGAGGAACACGCCCACCCCNACAGAATTTTCATTTTTCAGTGAACTACCCCTTTAAATTATTATTATTATTATTTTTTAGTGAACTATACTCCAATGAGCTAACGACTTATTGAACGTTAGCACATCATGGTGTATTTGGTTTTCCAAAAAAAACGTCCACCCCCCCCAAAAAAAGCATGAAAACAAAGACATTCCTGCCAGCTAGACAACAATGGTGAGGAACACGCCCACCCCATCACAAAGCACACGGGAGTCGCGAAACCTCCCAGATGGTGAGTAATTGCTCATCAACATGAAGATAAACTCGTACAACAGAAGGGTGTGAAGGGATGGCAACACATCTGTCTTTTCCAGATGATTATGGTGGAGCTCGGGTATGAGTAGAAGGACTTGGGCTCAAGCAGAAGAAAAAAGCATATGAACTCCAGCAGCCTAGGTGTATAAAACAGAGCAACTGAGCCAACTAACAATGACCCATTGTTTGATCTAGTCATCTGTGGCGTTCACCGCCGTAAATTCCGCACATTTCTCAAATCAAATTGCAACAAAATTGTTATTTTCAGAAGTGAAACGCCGGTCACCACATAGGCTATTATGGGCTTGTTTTGGACATATTTAGAGTATATTTTTTCTCTGCTATTTTAACCATCTAGCCTATGTGGATATGTTCACGTGCAGACAAACAAAGCAAATGGCTACAAAATGCGATATGTGTCGTCAAGAAGAATCAATCAATAATTGTTGCTGTCGAAGTTTTTGTTTATTTATTTATTTGTATTATTTGTTTATCAACGGCTCTTCCCCAAACCGTAAAATCAGTGTTTACACCATCAACAGCAATCGTATATTAAAGCTAACTATAACAATGGCTATTAATTAATTATACGCAATCCCCATTGCATTTCTCTGGTAAGGGCACCGGGCTGCTTACCAGACTTGAGGGTGGAGATGCAGCTCCAGTCGGTCTCGATCTCCCTGCATGACTCCCATAGCGACAGCGCGTAGCCATCCGCCGTCACCCACGCGGGGCTCAGCAGCGCGACAATGTCCAGGCAAAGTGCGAGAAACACGCAGAGAAGAGCGATCAGTTTGAACGGCCGGAACACGTATACTTCATTCACGGACATTTTCTCATAGCAGACCGTCTCGGGTCTCGCTCACTCGCGTTGGGATAGGGAGTACCGAGAGGCAGCAGCGGTGTAGCGCTCGTACTTCGGCAGTGAAAGTTTGTCGGTCTGTAAAGAGTTGAGCTCTGCGTGCCTGTGTCACTTTTCCGAGCACTTGAAAAGCTCTGCGCACAGAGCAACGCGCCACCCAACGACCAATAAAGAAAAACACCAAACATCCTGAGGAGATGGATGTGAACTCAAGGGAAACGGTTATGTATGAATACCCATATAAGGCTATGTATAATGCAAACGACCCTCAAATATTATAGTCTTATAGGTTTTGTCATGGAACGTCACATTGGAGACCAGGGTTAGATGGGGCTAAAAGGATATCTAACTAGTGTGGGCTACACTGTTAAAAGTCAAAATACACAAAAGTTTGTTTTCCCAAATTTGCTTCAGATTCAAGTACCAGAACTATAAAAGCATTTTTTTTTAGCTGTTGGATAAACAAGTGAACCCAATACTACAATTCAAATGAAAATGTTTAAGCAATATTTGATGCAATTTCTGTGTTAGACTTTTAATTAGTTAGGCACTGCTTTTCACTTGAACTTGAACCGTGATTTGAGCAAATATTATTATATTTACATTTTTATTTTTTTTAACTGTTCAGCTTATCATTTAAAACCCACAATAATTATTTATTTATTTATTTGACAGTGGAATCTCAATTACAGTAGATGTTGGGTGACCCACTCTAAAAAATGCTGGGTTAAAAACAACCCAAGTTGTTTTCATGCTTTTTTTGGGGGGGTGGACGTTTTTTTTGGAAACCAAATACACCATGATGTGCTAACGTTCAATAAGTCGTTAGCTCATTGGAGTATAGTTCACTAAAAAATAATAATAATAATAATTTAAAGGGGTAGTTCACCGAAAAATGAAAATTCTGTTACACTCTAAAAAATGCTGGGTTAAAAACAACCCAAGTTGGGTTGAAAATGGACAAACCCAGCGATTGGGTTGTTTTAACCCAGTGGCTGGGTTAAATGTTTGCCCAACCTGCTGGGTAGTTTTATTTAACCCAAATATTGTTTAAAAATGACTGTATTTCTTGCTTAAAATGAACCCAAAATATGTTGGAAATTAACATTTATTAATATGTTTAATAAACAAACATTTATTAATACTTTTTTTGAATAATATTTAAACAATAAACATTTATTAAATTGCTTATTAATAAATGCTCATCTTTTTGATTATTATTGTTGCCTCTAGTAATTATGAGTCTGATTTTTAATTTCCAACCTATTTTGGGTTCATTTTAAGCCAGACATATAGTAATTTGTAAACAATTGTTGGGTTAAATAAAACTACCCAGCAGGTTGGGCAAACATTTAACCCAACTGCTGGGTCAAAACAACCCAATCGCAACCCAAGCATTTTTTAGAGTGTATGATGATGTCAAACAAATACAAATGTTTGTTTTTTTCCCACAATGCCCCACATTTGCTGAACTTTTTCTTAAGACATTTTCAGATAAGTCAGGTTTAGCCAAGTCGTTACATGTTCTCAGTTTTGTATAAGCTACCTTGTGTTCTTGTTATTTGGACTTTTATGTTGTATTCTGTCTGTTCCTGTTTCCTGTGCCACATTTTGTAGTCACTTTGTAGTTTTCTTCTCGATTAGTTCCCTTATTGTGTCCAGGTATGTCTTGTTAGTCTATCCTGTCCCCGGGTTTCACAGATAAAGCTTAAAGGAATAGTTCACCCAAAAATGAAAATTCGCTGTTAATTTACTCACCCTCAGGCCATCCAAGATGTTGGCTAGGTGATTTTACTTCGGTGGAACAGTAAAGAAGATTTTTAGCTGAAACCGTGGTCCTCAGTGATTCATACAGCCTAAACACTCTAAAAAATGCTCAACCAAGTTGGGTTGAAAATGGACAAACCCAGCGATTGGGTTGTTTTAACCCAGTGGTTGGGTTAAATGTTTGCCCAATGTGCTGGGCAGTTTTATTTAACCCAACTATTGTTTAAAAATTACTGTATTGCTCGCTTAAAATGAACCCAAAATAGGTTGGAAATTAACATGTATTAATGTTTAATAAATGAACATTCATTAATAAGTTTAATAAATAATAATTAAACATTTGTAATAAATGTCCACCTTTTGATTATTATTGTTGTCTCTCTAGTAATTATGTGTCTGATTTTTAATTTCCAACCTACTTTGGGTTCATTTTCAGCCAGCCATATAGTAATTTTCAAACAATAGTTGAGTTAAATAAAACTGCCCAGCACGTTGGGCAAACATTTAACCCAATCGCTTGGTTTGTCCATTTTCAACCCAACTTGGGCTTGCTTTAACCTAGCATTTATTAGAGTGAAGGAATTCAATGGTTGTCTTCACTTTGAGATTTAAAAAACAAAACAAAATGAATGGTTCCTGACGATACATTAGGTCTTAAGAACCGAAACGATCGGTCTAAGACATGCATGGCTGTCTTGTTGTGATCTCAGTTCTGTTTCTAATGTTCTGTGTTTTACTGATGTTTGGAGTTTAGTTTATACCTTTATCTTTGTTAAATATACTCTGCATTTGGATCCTGCTCCCCCTCGTTTCTGATTTCAACCACGTTACAATGTTATCATTTTATGTAATTTGTCATTTGTCACGTCACTATCAGTGGCCCAATGTGTAGTGAGCCTTACTGTCCCGCAGTGTCCGAATTTGTGTACACGATATACTGATTCATGAAGCTATAGGGAGTTGATTGAGACTATCACAATTTCAGTTTGCTGACTTTCAATGATTCTTGTAAACAACAACAACATTAAATAGCCTTTAATTAAGATATACATTATAGAAGATGCCTTTTTCTAGTTGACACTGATTTGAGAAGAATACCTTTTAAACATGGAATGCTGCTTGACAAAGCCTTGCCTGGAAGTAAAAGTTTGAAGGTTATACAAGCTATACAGGCAGCAGATAAGTAGGCAGCAGTATAAAGGCCTTGTATGTGCTTAATATTTAGAGTTTGAAATCAAAGACATTCTGTCAAAATAAGTTTTTTGAGCATCCACTGTGTGAAAACCATAAGCCTGATCAGTCAGAAGAAATAAAGATTACAAATTTGGTGGTCTAGCAAAGGTTACAGCTTATTTATTCACACTCATGTTATTCCAGAAAATATTTTAAAGAGCTGTTTTTGTCCATTCACTGAAAGTCCAAAACAACACTGGACCATTGACTTTCATTGTATGGACCAGAAAATACTTAAACATGAACTAATGATTAGTGAAGGCATAAACTAATCAAGAATGAATAAAGAACTAACCTTATCTCTAAGTTATCTCTCTCTCTTTTATGACATATATCCAAGTGAAACAGCTTCTCGAACAGGAAAAAATGTAGGGCAGGACTTGATTTTGTCCATTGGGATTTGGTTGTGGTTTGCTATTGGTCGATTTCATGTGAGTGACAGGTTGCCCCGCCCTCGCGCCAGTAAATGCATCATCAGAGAAAAGAAGAGATGAAGCTGCAAGAGGGAGGGGAAGATATTTNCAAATTTGGTGGTCTAGCAAAGGTTACAGCTTATTTATTCACACTCATGTTATTCCAGAAAATATTTTAAAGAGCTGTTTTTGTCCATTCACTGAAAGTCCAAAACAACACTGGACCATTGACTTTCATTGTATGGACCAGAAAATACTTAAACATGAACTAATGATTAGTGAAGGCATAAACTAATCAAGAATGAATAAAGAACTAACCTTATCTCTAAGTTATCTCTCTCTCTTTTATGACATACATCCAAGTGAAACAGCTTCTCGAACAGGAAAAAATGTAGGGCAGGACTTGATTTTGTCCATTGGGATTTGGTTGTGGTTTGCTATTGGTCGATTCCATGTGAGTGACAGGTTGCCCCGCCCTCGCGCCAGTAAATGCATCATCAGAGGAAAGAAGAGATGAAGCTGCAAGAGGGAGGGGAAGATATTTTTTTTTAAAGATCAAAATAAAAAATAAAAATAATGATGTGCATGGGAAAAAAACACATTTATAATAAACACTGCAATATTCCATAGAAAAAGGGACTAACAGTTTTGATTTCTTGGTGACTTTGACTACCTACATGTTAGTATACGTGTTTGATAGTTTGTTTATTGTTTATTTGGATCTCCATTAGCTTCCACAAAGTGGTTGCTAATCTTCCTGGGGTCCACAAATTTGACAAAAAAAATCATATAAATAAGTTAAATAATAACAAAAATACAATAACACTAATTGCATCACTTAGCAGCAGCACATAAAACATACATCTAGATATTTATAAGCACATCTTCAGATTTTCTTCAAAACACAAAAGTGCAATTATTCTTTCCTATATTTATGGGAACCATTCCAAGCAACAGAGCCACAATAAAACACAGTCTTTTACCTTTTCCCATAATGCTTGATTACTATATGATCTATATGTTCAGACCAGGACAGCATATTGTCAAGTTTCACTCCCAGCAACTTAACATTTGTTACTTGCTCCAGTGGAATCCCATCAATAAATAAATACAAGTCAGCAGCCTTAGTAATATTATTTTTATAACTAAAAATTCTACATTTAGATTTTCCTCATTTTAAAATTAATTCATTAATTCGAACCCACTGAGTAATTGTTTGCACCTCATCACTTAAGTTTTTCTGAAGCTCAGCTGGTGTATGTGCGGCAGAAAACGTTGAAGAATCATCTGCATACATAACTATATTAGCATTATCAACAACATATGGTAAATCATTTATGAAAATAGACAACAATAGAAAAAGTTAATGCATTAATTAACATTTAAAAGTAAACCAAATCAAATATGCTCCATAAAAGAATAGACAAGAAGTTCTCTGACTTTGAATTAAACATGAATGACTTAATATTGCAATCTAAAATTTTACCATCTGCAGGTTCATATCATAAATAATTGGATGGTGTATGTTAATTAAAGCAATAAGCCTCAATAAGCTGTGCTTTACAGTGATTTAGAACAGTTAAGGGTATCAACGCCCCACTGGGCTTATTGCTTTTATAAAATGGTTACTAAATAAACTTATAATTTGTTGATAAATAATATTTCCACCAAGCAATAATTCTATCACCAAGCAGTTCTTCAGCAATGTTTAGCAGAATGGTTGCCAAGCAACATAACAGACACAGAGGCACAGTAATAAAGCAATAAGCCCCAAAAAGCTGTGGTTTACAGTGAATTTAGAACAGGAAAGGGGAGCTGTTATGAACGACATGGAGTGGAGTGCCTAAAACCCCAATAACTGTTCTATATCCACTGTAAACCACGGCTTCATGGGGCTTATTGTTTTTATAAAATGGTTAGTCTATGAAAATATTTATTTTAATATTTTTAACAGTTGTATGTTTGCAAAATAATTTACAACAGCTTTGAACACATCTCAGCCAATCAGAATCAAGGGCCGGAACTATCAGTTTTTTAATTCAGTGGTAATGAGGTCATAGGTGTGTGTTTATAGAGTATTTTACAATGGCTTCAAACATGGCGGATCATAATCAATTGGACCGGAACTATTTGCTTTATAATTTACCATTATGGATCTGTCTAATCAAACATGGAGGAAAAAAAAAAAAACCCCAGACTAATAATAATAAATACGACCAATAATTTGATCTCAAACATCTTGTGATTTTTTTATTGTTCATTTATAATGTTTAGTTATTGCTACTTTTCTTTCTTGGACTATAAATGTTGATTGTTTTGGTATACCGAATGAATAATTAAAGAGGTAGCACTTTATACAGTCCTGTTTCCCATGCATGTGCATACTATGTACTTATTGTTGCAATTACAATAACTTGGTTATAGGTACTAATCCTGAACCTACCCCTAAACCTAACCCATGTAGTTACCTTATATTACCAGTACTTTCTTGGGTAACTGCACTGTACGTACACATACTGTTAAATAAAGTGTACCCATTAAAGACATGTTTGCATGTGCATGCCGGGAATTTATATAATGTTATGTACAGTAATTAACTGTATTTTTGTCATTTGAATGTATTATTTGATAAGCATTAGCTTATTAGCATTTCTCATTAGAGATCCTGAGAAAGACACCATATTTGACATGTAAACATGCCTTAGGTGTGTCTTTACAGGCATGTCCATATATTTAATTAGATAAATAAAACAAAATCAAGGTCACACTTTAGATTAGGGTCAACTTCTCACTATTAACTAACTATTATGACTTTTGCCTCCATAAACTCCTACTTAATTCTTATTAATGGTTAGTAAGGTAGTTGTTAAATTTAGGTATTGGGTAGGATTATGTAAAAAATGGTCATGCAGAATAAGGCATTAACATGTGCTTTATAAGTACTGATAAACAGCTAATATCGAGAGTTGGACCCTAAACTAAAGTGTTACCAAAATCAAAGAACGTCAAAGAACCTTTGTCTTTGGATTGAAAGTGAACTGTAATGATTTCTCTGACCTTAGTGTATGATTCCAGTTTGGTGATTTGTTTCTTTGGGAACCAGTTCCTCTGGAACTGTTCTATGAACATTGCTTTTAGATTTTAATTTACTTTTTCAAAATTCTTTGGAGAGTATAAGCCACAGTAGGGTGAGTTCAAAGAGAAAGATAATCACACAAAACAGGTTATGATTACTGGTTGCAGTTATTAGTGTATTTAGTATTTTCTTTGTTTAATAACAAGGATAAATAATGGCAAGCTAATCCTGTGTCATCTAGTGATGTTTATGACAAAGCTGCAGATGGCAAAAGTTTAAATTATGACAATATTAAATTATTAATATTCTATCAATTTATCATTCTTATAGAGCCTGATTGATTTAGTTTAGCCTTTAATATGAATTAAAGGGATAGCTTACCCAAAAATGAAAATTCTGTCATCATTTACTCACCCTCAAGTTGTATAAACCTGTATAAATCTTTGTTCTGCTGAACACTAAAGAAGATATTTTGAAGAATGTAAACAGATGTGGGGCACTATTGACTTCCATAGTATTTTCCCCCATACTATGGAAGTCAGTGGTGCCCCACAACTATTTGTGAACTATCCCTTTAATGTCTTAACTATCAAACATGTAACATAAAGTTACAGTTATGCTTGAATCCGTATGACTTCATTGGTAGTTAAGGTTAGCTCTTGATTGCTTCATGATTATGATTCATGAATTGGAGGGTGAATAAATGATGACAGAATATTCATTTTTCTGTGGACTATCCTCATAAGGTATATGTGTCTATATAGAAATGGACTTAAAAATAGCATTAGAAATAAAAAATCTCATTAGCATTTCAACAGCAAACTTTGTGCATGAAGGTTTGAAGTCAAACGTCATCGGGACTCGCATGTCTTAAAACTGTTGCTATATTTAAAAATGGCCAAACACATTTTGAGAGCTACGAATTAACCTACCGAGAAACCACATTTTATGCATCTCTGGGTCTCCAAGTGACTTTTATGTAGGTGCTAAAAATAAAACACTGCTGCCAGAATTGTAAGTGCACTGTGTGGAATTACACTTACTGTAGAGTCTCTTCTGACCTGAAAGCGTGTTAAAAACGTTCCTGCGGACCTGCATTTTTCTAAGATTTAATAGGCTTGTAACATGAATATTTGGATCAAAACAAGGATTGATCATCAACATAAAACTGTGCATGTTAGGTAGGTCGGCGTCTTCAGTCATGATACACACCATGTGAACTCCATCCAGCCATAATTAGCTCTGCCCTTTGCTGATACCATGCATGGCATGTCAGAAAGAGATATGGGAGTGTCTGGAAAGAGGAAGGAAGAAAGAAATAGGAAAAGCTTTTGGAGGAGGAAATCAAAGCATTGATGATTTATAAAGAAAGAGACAGAATGAGCCTTTTAAAGATCCCATGCTGCACCAGCAGCTGAGCACCGGAACAGAGCATCATCAGAAATGCACAAGCACACACACACACACACACACACATAGAGGCACAGAGACACTCACATTTAAGCAACAACACTTCTAAATGTGCATGCATGCACACAAACACACATGCAAATGCAAATAGATGCTGTTCACATGTCTGAACTGGACATTCCTTGCTTGCCCTGCCATCTGCCTACCCGCCTCCCTGTTTACTCCTGTCTCCAGGTCTGACTTGTTAGCATAATTGCCATTCCACGGTCTTTCACAGTTCATCTGTCTACACTCATACAAGTCTGTCACATGTGTCTGTATACTGTAATTAATGGTGCTTGCTAAGGCAATGAATGTTATGCTACAAATGTCAGGGTTAGCTATAGGAGTAAAAAGTAAAAGTGATCCAAGGGGTGTATATGTAGGTGAATGTTGGCTGGGGGGATGACATTATTATTCCAGTCTGAAGGGTCGGGAGCAAGTTTACTAACCAGAATTCCTATCTACTGCCCTAATGGATATGAATGGTACACAAATTGCATGACTTGAGAAAAAGGAGGAAACCATATATTTAAATAATTTAAGATTTTCATATACTGCCAAATCACCAGACCCATATATACTGTGTGGAAGCAAACACCTAATGAACACCTATTAACCAACTAAAACACCATACAAATCACATTGAAATGCCCTTGCAACCACCAAGAATATATATATATGGTCCTACTTTATATAAGATGGCCGTAACTACTTTGTATGGTAAGGTTAGGGACAGGTTTGCTGGTATGGGTAGGTTTAAGGGTGGTTTAAGATGTAAGGGACGGGTCAACAGTGTAATTATAAATGTAATTGCAGAAATTAATAACAGATGTAATTGCATGCAGGTATTTTTTTTAATACAAGTACAATGTAAAAACATGTATGTTCACAATAAGAAGTGCAATGTATCAAATTATTAATTGAAATGTAAGTACACAGTAGTTAAGCCCACCTAATATATAGTATTTATAAAATGGTTAGTTCCTGTCCTTGATTCTGCTGTGTTTTATTCACGATAAAACACGGCTATGACCGCTTCACCCAACGGTTCTGTGCATCACTACACAACACTTTTAGCAACCACTCTTAGCAACATACTATATGTTCTCAATTGATATTGTTCATTGTATTATGTAGAAGAGTATTGTGAGAAAGAGATCGAGTGAGCGAGTTTATTACTTGCATTCAGATTTAGTATTTTCCTTCAGGTCAGTCCTATGTTCATAATAAAAAATCTGTTAAAATGTCCGATGTATCATCTTGTCCTTTTAACAGTTAAGGGGTTTTCCCGTGACTGACAGCACTAGTCAAAGTATTTGTCATTTGTGTCTTGTTCCATGTTCACAAAAATTCAGTCTTTTTCAATGTAAAAGTCTTCGCTACTGAACGACACACTCATAAAGACAGTCTTTGCTGCATCTAATGGCGTGAAAATGTAACTTCTGTTGCTGTTCACAGTCAGGGACTATTTTTTCCGGCGAAAGGCAGGCTTTTAGAAAAAGTTTACATTGAAAGTTGCATTGATACATATTTCTGGATTTAATATTTGTATTGTGTGGTAACCGCTTCGCGTCATGCCTTACAACGCCCTTCAGCCGTGAGTTATTCACGATACAGCACAGCCTCTTGTACCTTATTGCTCACACACACACACACACAGTAGTAGTGTAAAAGTAGTAAATAACATCTCAGTTCTTGGTCAGTTATTGTCTTTGTTTTAACGCAAGCTGTTTACACTACGTTTGTGTTCTCTGTTGCCTTTTGAAATATTGTGTTTTGTGGAATAATACTGCTGCAAGATCACCATTTCAAATCTCTCTTTCATCATCCATGCATAACACCGTTACAATATACACCACCTTTTTTAGTAACCTCATATTAAGATGGCTAGTTTACTTTGTGTGCATTATTAGACTGCTGTTATTAGTTAAAACAACAGGAAACAAAATCAACATCGACTATGACTATGACACTACATATACCTAATAATGCTTAGCTTTTCAATTGGAATTGTACGCCATCATACAGACATGCTTCCTTGAGCTGAACAAGATGGATGTGACATTTCATTCTTTTCTTTTTTTTTTCTCAATATGTGTCATTGTTTTCACAGTTATATAGGTATATTGTGAGAAAGTGCTTTTTTCTGGGGGGACAATAAGAAAAAAGAATTATCTTCTGCCCACACGCACCATGGCAAATACAGTGGATTTGATTAAATCCTCTTTGTTATGAGTTTAAAAAATGCCATAAAAGAAACCCAGAAGGAATTTAGAATGTAAGCTGACATCTCTCTACAGTGCATCCATCTATCTATCTATCTATCTATCTATCTATCTATCTATCTATCTATCTATCTATCTATCTATCTATCTATCTATCTATCTATCTATCAAATCGCCACGAAAACCAATTGTTGTGTTTATTACGCAATCCACAATTGACTATAATGTTGTGTTGGATTAAAGAATTCATTGTTAAAAGATTTATAATTAAAAGTAACTGTGCGTAAAACATGTAGTATGGAAAGCGATTTAGGAGAGGATTGCTATTAGAAAGCAACAGTCTCGAGGGATTTACATTAGTGTCCGCGCACACTCTTGTTAATAGATAGCTACAATAAACAGCCGAGGGTCAAGGAAAGCTTGAAGCCGTTGGTATTTAGCGGTACGTATCGGTGTGATTCAACCGACTGGAGGATTTGACAGATGAGAGACATTATTAAGGCTGTCTCTATTTAAGATGCATAACAAGCCTGCGGTATCACCAACAGGCGCAAGGTCATTACTGACATTTACATCAAGCGGTGTCGTGTCTTCATGAACTGTTAAATGTTTGTGAGACAACCAGAGAAAGGCGCGGTTTAAAAACGACAATTCCTTTACTTGTTATGGCTAAGGTGAAGCAAACTGAAATTGCGCGGAAGCGATAACGTTTTATAAATAGCGTGCGTTGTGGAGATACACGCGCAGTCAGTCTCTCGCGCGACAAACAGACGCTTCTTCTTTCACTCACGACGAGACCACACACATCTGTCTTTTCTTCCTGGATACTCCAAGATGATGCTATCGACATCTGCGAGTTATGCTGAATTCGCGCAGGGTTGCATTTTTGCTTCAACAACATGGGAAGACAATAACTGGAAATAGCTCCGAAGTCATTTCAGTAGCCTACATTTGTATACCCTAAACGGACTATATCCTTCTTTCAACATGATAGACGAGCGAATCATTTGGAGGAACTTTTTCACGCCCACACCTGACGATTTGCCTAGACTTTTGCAAAATGGGTCAACCGAGGAACCGATTTGGACCACCACCGTGGCGCACATAGGACGTCCGGACCCCAAACTGCCGAGTTTATCCACATATCTTGGACTTTTTGTGTGTTTGCTGCTGTTTCTTCTGGCCCTAATGATTGTGATGCTTTACCGGATGAAACACACAATCGCCCCGTTACCGTCAGACGTGGAGAGCGCGGGGCAAACGGAGATGTTTCCTGAGGTAGAGTTACGCGCTGTCTGATGATGTGGATCCAGACGCCTCACTATCGTTTTTAAATAACCGGTTACACAGATTTCGTTCACTTGTTATATGTAATTTTAATATCAGTTGGTATATCCTATGCTGGCGTAACATTGCTGTGAATTTGTTTTAATCACTGCAATGTATACATGCATTACCTAGCAGTTAAAACATGACTGCTATAGTGGGAATCAACGAGATGGCTATGTTGAGGATTTGATGGTAAACATTTTTTTTTACATTGACATTTCAAAAGCCGATATCGATTTCAATGCATCTTCTTCAAGATAGATTGTAGAAGGCTATGTAAAACATTTTTTCGAATGACAGTCTGAGAGGGACACATTCAAAGAGTTCAGTGAGTGAGGATTGGTCAGTTGACTGTCTTTATAAAAATTCAGGGTGATGAAACTACATAAATAAAAGTCTGGGTGACATCTAGAAAAGATATATATCATAATACCAGATATATATCATAATACCATAATAAGAATGTGTTGCTGTGTCTGAATTCGTATAGGCCTACTGTCTGAAGGCCTACATTTAATTATGAACTTGTTTTGCGATTATTACAAAAGCATGTTTTATATAGGCTAGTGTAACTTGGACTAATGATAATAAAACAAAACAAGAACAGAATCCAAAAGCACAGGAAATAGGAAACAGAACATAAGCAAGCTAAAAGTCCAAATAACAAAACAACATCAAGCAGGCATGACATAGCGTATAAATGTGTGTAGTATGAATGCAGTCATGTACTACATGTTGGCTTTGTCATGTGACCTACTGAGTCAGTTGCATCTCTTACCCACCATTCATGACTCTCCTTGCCTCATGGGATAATAAAGTGTCCATCAAATGCATACTCCAGAATCTCATTGGAAGTAGTGGGTCATCCAGGGAATTTCCGCCTACTGTTTATTTTTTTATGGCTGAATGCAAAATCACACAATTTCCCTACTATAAAGTAGGTGAAAAAAACAACAGGCCTATGTGAAAAGAGAATTTACAGTAACATTTAGCAAAAAGTACCCGGATGACTTAATACTTCTGCCGAGAGGATTTATTGGTCAACTCAGTCGCACAGTCACCTGTCAAAATAGCTTGACCAATGACCAATACGATCTTTTGAATCGGCTGCAGGGTGGGATTTGCACTTCTTTTGGTATTACATAATTTGCAAGTATAGATTTTTATTGTTTCAAAAATATCTCAAAAAATCCCCAACTCATTAGAAGTATGCAAATTGAATGGGAGAGAAAATGGCCATGCTCCATAAGAGAGAGAAGGCCAAACAAATTCAAATTAGTGCTCATTCAGAGACGTACGCTGAAGAGCGGGACAGACCGGGTAATGAGCTCAAATGTCCCTGGGCAACAAACCAAATGCTCATGGCTGACCTCCTGGGGCTTTATGGTCCAATATTGAGTCAGTAATATTAGGATTTTATTAATATTTGGATTGTATGCTGATCTGAGATCTGAATTGCATACTCTCAGCAGGGAGATTAGTCTGAAATCATTTTGAGAACCTGAACATTATCCAGAATATTTGCAAGGAAGCACTCATTAATGTTGGAAATAATGTCAGAATGAGCCTCTTGAGTTCAAACGCAATTTGTGGTTTTGTGCTTTTCTTAATTATTTATATATTAACAAACTCTCAGCACAGCAGAATGTGTTATTTCTAACTTTTCTACAGAACACAAATCTTTTCTATACAGATTAAGCATTCATTTTTAAATCATAGATACATTAACTGGTTTTGAGTAAAATGATATTCATCAGTTTGAATCAAGTAAACCTGACTACAATGGGTTACATCAGTGAATATAAATAGAGCTTTATGTTAACAACTGCATATTTTCAGTGTGGCATTATAAAAACAAGTATTAACCCAAACACTAATGTAAGGTTTGAAGCAAATAGTGCAAAACATGATGCTCAGTTGTTGGCTTGTTTTTACCCAGCATACTAAATCTGACAGCCATTAGGAACACAGGTGTACCTCTGTATCATATTGAATCACTCTGCGTCTTATGTGCTAATGAAATGCTTAATTAAGGTGAGCTTGTGTGAATTGAATATTCAAACAAGCGTGTTGTTACAGGAGAGTGGGTGGCGTGTGTTTGTAGGGGGATAGAAGTGCTTCTGAGCTAATGGAACTGCCCTTGGTGCTCTCCAGCGCATGAAAGCTAATTGATTGAGAGTGTGCCTGGTTTAGCATCCCTCTTTCTCTTTCCTTTTCTCAGGGTGGGAGCGAAGTATCCATCTATTCTGCTGACTGATCCCATCCAACCCTCATTTGCCACTAACGTGTGTGGAAGGTCTGTTTGTGTGTGTTTGACAAAATATTCGATTGCAAAACAACTGTATTGGAGTATATTAATTTATTATCTCAAATGTAATATTCCATTCTGTTTGTCCAGTTCTGAGTATGTGAATATGAGTGTGTATTTGGGTGAATCTCATGGGAAAAAAAATATCTGGGACATATTTCATCCCATAATGAAAAAAGAAAATAAATTATATTTTGTGTAAACAAAATTAAGCCTATTGTAGGACCATTAATATGGAAAAAATATATTTTACTGTACAATAATTAAAGCCATCCTATGCTGATACAAGCATTTTTTTAGTTAAATTAGCATGAATTAAATTTGGTTCAAACAAACACTGCCACTGCCAAGATGTATAATTGCTCTTGTTCTTTGCAAATGTATTTCAGTTATGACACAATATACTGTTCTTTTTCTTTTCCTCACACTGAAACATAATCTACATCCACCGCATAGGTTCGAGCCTAAAATTCTCTTGTTGTTATTGTTTATGTTGACATCGTTTGAATTGTTTAGCCAAAGGAGAACTGGCTCCCATGATGATCTCCCAAGGTTTTTTTTTTTCTTTTTCTTTTTTCTCCTGTTACCACTAAAATTGAGTTTTTCGTTTCTTGCCACTGTCGCCTCTGGCTTGCTCACTGGGGGATTAAAGCATTATGACATGACAGTGACATGACATGACATGAAGGCCAAGTATAGTAACCCATACTCAGAATGTGTCCTCTGCATTTAACCCATACAAGTTAGTGCGCACACATTAGGAGTAGTGAGTAAACACACACACTGCAAACTGTGTGTTGACTTTCAAGCAGCTCTCTGTTTAAACTACTTATAGGTGGATGATATGACCAAAAACTTAACCACAGTGTAAGTAATTTTAAATCAAAATCTCTTCCACAGTATAATTTTCAACCACAGTAAGAATGACATCACAATATTGTAATTCTGCCAGAAAGCAGAGACGTTACTAATTCAAATGAAAGCCATACCCTATTTTTCTCCACATCGTCATTTAAATGACTGCTAATTAAATTTAGAACATGATAAACTTACGTCAGACGCTTTGGCAACCGGATATTTTTCACTTAAAACAATTGACCCTTCGCAGAGACCTGCCCCCCTTTGTTACTGTTGCTTTGTCCGACAAGCCATGGCGCTCTCACGCCACACGCAGTGAAAAATACATCGTGGAGCAAAGAGGACACTGACAACACGTCGACAGACAAGACAAAGCAGGTTACTTATGATATTAAACAAAGTCCCAGCTTTCAAACTGTGTAGTTTTTTAAAGAAATTCAAACAATAAAAACCGTTTTGTGGCTCTTTAATGTGTCGTGACAGATTGCTGTAGCGCCTCAGCTCAAGAGGCTCGTAAACCGATCATCTCTTCCTACTAGTTCATTTATAGCATCAAATAAACATGAATGAACATGAGAAGGAATGTTGTTTCAAACGCGGAAAGGCATCAATATACACAATTTTTCAAGTTTAACTCCACCGAGGTTAATCTTCTAACTCCTGACTGCTTTGTCGGACAAAATGGCGGATTCGGCGTTCTGATTGGTTAGATCGCTTGTCAATCAAACTCCCGGCGGAGGGTCAGTTGATCATATCCTCTTTGATAGTTTCTGAAAATTGTTTACTCTCACTTAGAACATAACTGACTAATATCCAAATCTCTTAATTACATTTAAACACATCATACTTTCTCAGGCTTTTTTATTTGTGATATCTAATCATGTTTTCATTTGTTCTTTTTGAGAATCACTAACTGTCCCTTAAGCCGGGCACACATTTAACGACTAGCTAAAACATTCTAAGACTGAACTGAACACACATACCGATTGTTTCTTGTGACTGAAGCAGATTTAAATACTTACACATGGAATTTGAACACCTACTGTAATCGCAGACTGAACGCGACTGGACGCGTTTGAGCGCGACCAGTCATAAGTATTAATTTACATTCATAATCGGCCTTACAATCGTTAAATGTGTGCCCGGCTTTAAAGCAAAACCGACTAAAGCTGGGTGCGCACTGTAAGATTTTGGCCATGATTTAGCTATCTGAGACAAATTTTGTAAAACCTTAAAGTAGTGTTGTAGTACTCGAGACCGGTCTTAAGACCATTTTTTGAAGGTCTTGGTCTTGTCTTGGTCTCGGCCTTGTCTTGGTCTCAGACTAAAAGGACTCAGGATTTTATTTCAAGACCGGTCAAGACCACAACTGCGGAGATATCGCTAAATTGCAGTTGCATTGTCTGATTTCTTTGTTAGCATCATTAATTTGACTGGATGTAAAAATTCCTGCTTCAAATGCAATCAATAACTTATCAGTTCAGAAGGGATTGTGTCAAAAATGTCACCAAAATTAATACAAATGCCCACAAAATTCAAGATATGATTGCAAAAAAGTATGATATAATGGATATGATTATATGATATGATATAATTAAGCAATATCACAAGAAAGAGGGCCGTTTTCACAAATATGAGCACAATTGCAAACGTGATATTGACATTTTGGCAATGTCCAATAAACAAAATATTATTTTTAAAACATTATTCTCAACATTATTTATGCATTTGTAATTGTACCAATTCAGATGCAGTTTCTGTTCCACCTCTGCAGTGTAAAGATGAATTTTGTTGTTAGTAACAGCTAACAGCTCTATATATACTATATATAGTTGGTAACAGCACTATATAGTATCTTATTATTCTAATTGTAATTATTGATTAAAAATAAGACATTTCTCAGGCAGTAAATGTGGATCTTTCAGATGAATTTGAGGAATGCTAGTCTGGTCTTGGTCTTGTCTTGGTCTTAAGCCCCCAAAGTCTTGGTCTTGTCTTGGTCTCGACACTGGTCTTGGTCTCGGTTTAGGTGGTCTTGACTACAACACTACCTTAAAGATTCCTCTAATCCTAGGCAGATTCCCGGGAGGGGTAAATCAGGCATAAACAGGCCTGAAACTCCTGTAGTCTGAACCCAGTTTAACCCAACAACAAACCACCACTTGCTCCACACACACATTTTTTTTTTTTTTTTCCAGTTTTCTTTTCAAGAAAAGCCATGATCAAAATTAACGCTTTTTGTCTGCTAGCCACCATTTCTATCACGCATGTAAATGCAGCTCACCGTCACAACAAATAAAAAAGAAATTGTGGGAATATAGAACTGTGTAGGCTACTTTAAAGGCCGTTCACACCAAGAATGATAACTAGCCTCCAATACAGTCGCTTTAAATGCTCAAGCTCTTTAAAGCAGGATGGATTCTGATTGGCTGTCAATGTTTTTATCATTCCTCAGCTGGGGGGAAAAAAAATCGGTTTGAAAGAGATTCCTCTGCGTTGTAATTGTTATAGTTGTTTGTGGTGTGAATGAGCTTTAACTCAAAGAACCACTTTAAAATAAAAGAGTTCTTCTGGATGCTCTGTTTTTTAGACCTTATGTAGCCCCGCCCCTTTTCAGCGCTGCGTTCATATTGTTCTATCTTCCAGTTTGTATTTCCACATCATGAAGGTAAGATCTTACAGATTTGTAAATGAACTGCTCTCTTAAAATCTTCGCGGTCTACTGACGTTTGTTATGACATCAGCTTTAAACATTACAATGCTCATGAAAATTTTGTTAATTCTACAATAAGTAAATCCACTTCAGCAGCTAATTACTCTTCGACAGCGATGCCATAGAATTATACAGAGCTACCGAAAAAAACAGAAGTTCAAACACAAAATCCTAAAGATGGCTGCACACTTGTTTCTCTGGCGCATAAAGTCTATATATTATGTTACATGCCAGCCCCCTTCAGTCTAGAGGTAACGGCATGGCAGTAACAAAACTTTGGAGAGAGAGAGCACAGGGACCTCTTGTCTCCCACCCCAGTAACACACATCCAGAACAAATGAAGTTTAGACAATATTTATTAAATCAGAAATAAAAGGATGAAAGGGAAAACAAGCTTCAGGAGGGGGCAAAGGCCAACATAACAAACAAAACATTTCTAGCTCAATTATAATCATAACTTACCTATACATAACCAAAAAAAAGTAAAGTACAAATGAACTCCCCTATCTTCCTGTCTGCATATAACCAGGAGAAAAGCAATTTCAAACAAAAAAAAGGCACCCCCTCCCTACAAGTTTACTTAAAAGAAAATATTAACTTCTGAAGAAAACAAAAGCCTATAAATCGTCAGCTACATTCACAGCAGAACCAATTGTTTAGCACTTATCATTGACCAAAAGCAGTAGAGTTATCTGGGGTAGGCGAAAAGAAGTCCATGTGACTGGCAGGCAAACAACCATCTGCAACCCTCTCCCTCTCAGCTTGTTGTGAAACAGTGCTGGCCTTATATGCTGGCTTTCTCTTGGTTGGAGCCAATCAGTGGCTCTGAGGTAAATTGGTAGCCAATCAATCACAGGTGAACCCAATTACCTCCCTCAGAATGGTAGCCGCAGACATGTAGGAAAAAACAAAAACACACACAAAAACACAAAGAACAATTAACATAAAATAAAGTCTCCAGACGTAACAATTACTATACATAAAAGGTTAATTTTCCTTATTATAAACAGTTTATATATATATATATATATATATTATGACCTGAACATTAATTTATTTTAGTCAAATAATCTATAGTAAATAAATACACTATGCCCCCGGTTTCACAGACAAGGCTTAAGCTAGTCCTAGACTAAAATGCATGTTTGAGCTGTTTTAACTGACTTGTACTGACATATCTTAAAATATGTAAGTGCCATTGTTTTGTCTCAAGATGCACACCAGTAAAGTTTTTTTTAAAGTACGTTTATAAAAGTTACTTAAATATCCTAATTGAACTAAGGCCTAATCCTAGGCTAAGCCCTGTCTGTGAAACAGGGGCCTATATTTTTCCCCTAGGATGAAATATAGCCATGAAGAATTGTTTTTTTGGACAGTTTTTACTAAGTGAGATTCACCCATGTATGCATTCAAGATGCCTTAGACATTTTGCTTTGTGAAAAAAAGTGAAAAAGACTGTGAATGTGCGTAGGTGTTGCATACAGTATTTGAGGAAAAAGAGATGACAGAGCTCTCTAGCTCTCTAAGGTCTTGTAGCTTCAGTTTGAGGATGGTTGTGGGGGAAGTTTTACAGTTTAAATGATCATTATAGTGCTTTAAATGCTGCTGAAGCAACAAGGACACAAAGACACACACTGAAGGAGAGAGAAAGATTCTAATATCCTCCACTGAAAATTAAATGTTCTTTTATCAATTATGAATCAGTGATTGATTTTTTTGTATTCATTTGCAGATATAAATATTTTCCTTTATCTGTAATATGTTTTAAAAGCTTTTGAAATAAATAAGCATGGTGTTGTCTGATCTATGCTCTGTATAAATCTGTACTGAGGAGATCTATTCAGTGTGACAGCTGTGAAAGAGCCTTAGAGATTTAGAGCTGAAACATACTGTATGCCTGTAAACGCAAACGCTCCTCGCTGTGCAAGTTTTCTGAAGTATAAGAGCTAAATTCAGTTCATTAATCAGAGCAATGTATACCATCTGCCACGGCTTTGACATATACATGGTTATTTAGTGAGTTTTTTCTTTCAGGTCAGCTACTGGCAGAACAACAGCTCTGTGAAATGTGCCCACACCTCCTTCTTTGATATCTTCTCTACTCTTGCTGATTTAGTAAATACAATAGCACACACTTGTCAGCTGCTGACATGTTCACAGCTAGTTACCTGACTAATAACACGTGGTTTAATGGCGCAGGCGTATGATCCGCCACCCATTTGATGAGGTTTGCTACCACTACAGTAAGGAAAATGCTTGTTAAAGGATTAGTTCACTTTTAAATAAACTTTTCCTGATAATTTACTCACCCCCATGTCATCCAAGATGTCCATGTCTTTCTTTCTTCAGTCGAAAAGAAATTAAAGTTTTTGATGAAAACATTCCAGGATTTTTTTCCATATAGTGGTCTTGAATGGGCACCAAACAGTTGAAGGTCAAAATTAGTTTCACTGCAGCTTTAAATTGTTCTACATGATCCCAGATGAGAAATAAGGGTCTTATCTAGTGAAACCATCGCTCATTTTCTGAATTTTTTTTTTAATTATATAAGTTTTAACCATAAATACTCATCTTGAACTAGCTCTCTTCTTCTTCTTTATTAGAATTCCGGCAGTGTAGACACTGCTAAGCGCAATACTGCCCTCCACAGGTCAAATTTTTGAACCAGTTTTTATATGCAATATGCTAGTATATAACAATTAGTTCAAACTTTGACCTGTGGAGGGCAGTAATACACTTAGCAGTGTCTACACTGCCGGAACAATTTGAAGCTGCAGTGAAACTAATTTTGACCTTCAACTGTTTGGTGCCCATTCAAGTCTACTATATGGAAAAAAATCCTGGAATGTTTTCATCAAAAACTTTAATTTCTTTTCGACTGAAGAAAGAAAGACATGGACATCTTGGATGACATGGGTGTGAGTAAATTATCAGGAAAAGTTTATTTAAAAGTGGACTAATCCTTTAAGGGCCTGTAAAAGAGAGTTATGATTGTTATATGATCAGCTGGCATCTTGGCTTTGTTGACTGGACCAATAAAGTCTGAAATTTGGCATCTGGAACTTCTTGACTTGAGAGATTATTTGGCAAAGAAGACCTTTTCCACAACAGCAAACATGTTCGTCTAGTGCATTACATAGAAAAACAATGGAAAAGTAGCGCAGTGTGAAGGAAAAAAAGCATTCTGTGTGAACGGTCCTAAAGTATGTACTCTGCTTTCAATGTGTACACCAAGCATTCGTTTTGTGAACTTGCATAGAGTATGTTTCTGGCCTTAGATCTCTTCCTGTTTATTTTTTAACTTTTTCATTAACTTACATATGATTTTTCTTGATTTTAAACTCTTAGTGTGTGTGCAATTTAAATCAGTATCGTCAGTGTAATATTTAATTTTCTATCTTTTCACATAGTGTACGTTTCATCCAAAAATCATCAGTTACTCACCTTTATTTTGTTCCAAACCTGTTTTCTTCTTCTGCAAGACATTCAGGAATCAAAGACACTTGCCATCGCTGTTGTCAAACTTGGTGCAACAATGTGCAGAAGCGAGCGTTTTCAGTTATTTACAACACCTATGTTCCTCACACAAAGCTATTGTATTCAGTTATATGGAAAATTGATGTTCTTTTGATGCTTTTTGCCTTTTTGTTATGTAACAACTCCAGTCCCCATTTACTTTAAAAGTATAGAAAATAGCAGCGTGAACATTCTTTACAACACATCTTTTTGTGTGCACTAAAGAGGTTTGGAGGGTAAATAAAGACAGAATCATTTCTGTCTGAAATATTGCACATATTCACAACAATTACACAGTGTTTGTACAGAATTATTGCAGTGTCTCCTTAGCTTTATAGGTGAAATGCCTGGATGATGGAGACATTTCACAATGTCTTTAAAACTGTAGTAATTCACTGTACTGTAACTAAGTTCTTCATTGTCAATCACTGCATTATCTACTGCTCCAGATTGACCAATGTATGAGATTCTTTGCTTTGTTGTATTTGTTGCAGACTTTCAGTGCTACTACAGTGCTCCTGGATTCTCTGTTTCTGATTGTACCAGCTGAAAATCACTTTCTATTGCCATTTCCTGTTTTATATGTAATTGCTTTCTGAGAATTTTTAAATGTTTTACTGTGATGGGCACATTTTCACAGCTTTGTATTTCTTTCTGGGTCTCACAATTACAACACTAAAATGTATTGTATGGACGACATGGTGTGTCTCCTTCATTCACTCTTTCAAACACTTTAAAGGTTTCTAAATTCTCTGTCAGAAAACGTCACACAAGGACTCACCTGGGAAAGTATTAAAATTTGTCCTTTTAAGAAAGTAGTTGTCACACCACCACAGGAGTATTTAAATGGATTTAGTGAAGACAAAAAGGTAGTTAAAAGGCAAGAAATAAAAAAACAAAATATAACCTCTGCTGATGAGTTTTGTGTTAATTCAAGTTTTGTGAATTCAGTCATAATGATAAGATGTGTGACCAAGGCAAGACGTAATGAGGCAAACTCTAGGCTAATTTTGAAGAACACAAACGTTAAAGCAGGTTAGTGTTGTGGGAAAGTTAAATGGTTAGTTCACCCATAAACAAAAATTCTGTCATTAATTAATAACCCTCATGTTGTTCGAAACCTGTAAGCCATTTGGAACACAAATGAAGATCTTTTTATTGAAATCTATACTTTCTGTCCCTCCATTGACAGCCTGTGTAACTGACACTTTCAAGGTTGTAAAGTAAAAAGTAATCCATGTGACTCAAATGGTTTAAATTGAGTTTTATGAAGCGATGTGAGTGCTTTGTTGCTTGAACGCGAGATTAATATCTTGCATCAACAGGGACGTGCAGAGAGTTCCTCAGGGGCAGAGGCTCAAATGTAAAAAAGGGGCAATGTAANATATATATATAATATTATATGTGATATATATATTATATGTATATGTGTCAAAAGTTTGGATACATTACTATTTTATGTTTTTGCAATAAGTCTCTTATGCTCATCAAGCTTGCATTTATTTGATCAAAAATACAGAAAAAATTATGAAATATTATTACAGTTAAAAAAAAATAAACCTATTTTTATAACCTGTGATACTTTTTTTCAGGATTCTTTGATGAATAAAAAGTAAAAAAGGAACAGCATTTATTTAAAATATAACTTTTTTGTAACATTATACACATTCAAAAGTTTGAGGTCAGTATTTTTTCTTTCTTTCTTTTATGAAAGAAATTAATAGGCTACTTTTATTCAGCAGGGATGTATTAATTAATAAAAAGTAATAGTAAAGATTTATATTTTTAAAAAATGCTGTTATCTTAAAATTTGTATTCATCATAGATCATAAAAACAATATTAAGTAGCACAATTTCAAAATGCTGCTAATTATAATTAACTATGATAGTCTAGTTCCATCAAATAGTAAACGGTGTATCAATATACATAAATACACTAAATGATTTGAACACTACTTACCATTAATGTGACTTTTGGTGCTGCATGGTTTTGTGCAGTGCTTTGTAGTCAGTAACAATATGCGTCAGCATCAGCGATGCAGTTTGATTTATAAAACAAGACAAACTGCAGAAATCGTCTCGGGTTACTGATGTAACCCTTGTTCCCTGAGTAAGGGAACGAGACGCTACGTCCCGTCATTGACGTAGCGTCGATAGTTCCCACGAAAGGGAACGCTAGTTAGTCTGTCCATGTAATTTTCAACCATTTATAAATTAGAACGGAAAATTACCGCTCCACTCCACATTGTCCAATGAAATTTGAACTTGTTGTGCCAGATCTCGATTGGTTGGTGTATTATACATGACAAACGGGCACTGATGAATTATGTAATATTTTAAAATATATAATATATACTTTTTAATTAAATCAGCACACTAGCTTTGATTATTGAGGGAAAAAATTATCAATTTCTTCCGTCGAGCCATAGGCACTCAGTGAAAGAACCATATATGGCTCGAGAGCCAAAGGTTTCGAACAGAGAAAATCAGTCAGCCAATCAAAACGCACACAACCCACAGCAACGCATTATGGCAACGCCTCAGACTGACAGATATGTCAAAATAAACAGGAATTTTCCAACTTTTGAGCGATTAGTTACTATTGTACACATTGTCATGTTAATTATAATGCAAATGCATTTGTTTTATTGACCACAATATTATTATTGCTATTTGTCTGAGAGGAGCACTTTTGATTAATTTTGAAAAAGGGTAGGCGCTCGAGCCCCCAAAGTTCACAATGAGCACATTCATCCAGTCTCGCAATAAAGTTTCTAAATTCTAACTGTTTTTGTTAATTTTATAATGCCCTTTTTTTCAAGAATATTATAGTGCACTAAATCTCTGGTTGTGGCAGAAATTCAAGCCCTAAAAGTTCATACCAGTTCTGTCCACAGGGGGTCATGTGTGATTCACAGTTGTGGAGTGAAATAGGGAGTTCCCCACAGGATGGCATCTTCAGCATTGTGTCTGATGTTAACAAACTATATGTTTGAGGATTTTAAAACTCTAGCATCTCTAATACAATACAAAACAATACAGACAGCGTTCTAATAAACTTTAAACAAAATCCAAGTTTTATCCAGTAGGATCTGATTTTTTATTGGATTCAATTTGTTCACATTAGGATCTTTTCAGCATTAGTTACTAATTAGTTACTAAAAGAAATTGCAGGAGGAACGTAAAATCCACTAAAAATATTCCTTTAGGTCCTTCATCCTACCAGGAACTACACATTTGCATCACGCAGACACTGCGGAGGCAGAGACCACAAGTTTCCCACTACCTCAGGAAATGCTTGATTGTTCCAAATTATATGATAGTCAAAAGGACTTTGATACAAGGCAAACATAATCTGTACAGGTTATGTTTGAACACATAAATGAATGGGCACAAGAAGTCTAGTACAATTATCCTGTGGTCTTTTTGATCTTGAATGCTTAAACGATGCCAAGGACCGCAAACACTTTGCTATACTCTGTTTAAGCCATCCATGTCAACTTTTGTTCAAAATTTCAAAGTATCTGTATGACCATGTCAAGTTTCAATGCGCAACGCATGTTTGTGTATGATGAAGTCAGACTCTGAAGGTTTTCTAAGTGCTCGCTCATGCATTCTGTATGATGTATTTGCGTCTGTGTGTGTTTACTATGTCTGTGTGACTTTAAACTGAAAATGGCAATGCCATTGTCATGGCCTGTAAAGATCATTTTTCAGAGCACTTTGAAGTGTTTTTTAAATGACTTTCTTTTTTAATAAAAAAGCAAGTCTGTATGTACACACACACAAATGGAGCCAGACATTTCCCAAATGAATGGTGCATTGCTTAATATTGAGTTTAACCTTTGACTGGAAGAATGTTTGCAAATAACTTTGAGGGAACATCGCCAGAACCTTAGTCAAACTTCTGAGAATGTTCCCTGTTAGCTCGATTAGCAACCACACAAAATTTTAGCACTGGTACGCCCCAATCACATTTACTTTGGAAAATGTAAATATCTCGTTTTTCTTGTTCAGTATTTCTTTCTCCACTCTCGGCATTAGAGCTTGGACAAAACCTTGTTTTTATTAGAGAAAATGACAGTAATGGTTTAAACACTACACAGCACTAATAACAACCTAGAAGTTTTAAACACGCACGTTTTCCACTACTCACATTCTGCATAATATGTTTTCCCATTCTCTGCCTGAGCCAAAATCCCTGATGCTTGAACTCTTATTGCACTAATATTTGTGGATGTAAGTTGAGATGCGTTGCCCTAGATTCCCCCTAGATTGTGTGTTTATAATGTCTGTGCGTAGCTAAACTGTGCATTAGCATTAGCCCAAAATCTGTTTTGAAATTTGCTGATCTCACAGATTTGCCATTTCACAATCTGCTCTCTCTCTCTCTTTCTCTGTGTGTGTGTGTGTTCATGTGTGATGACCAGTCAAACTGATAGAGCTTAAATAAATTATATTAGCTCAATGTTACACTCCAAAAGCAATCCAATACAAAAGCCATTTTCTACTAAATTAGCAAGACCACTTTGCTACTAAAATCTGTTTGGTACCTTTACCATTTATTACAAAGAGAAAGCCACATGATGAACCAAAGTTCATTACAAGTAGCTTTTCCACAAGCTGAGATAAATTCAAATATATAGGCCTAAGGTGTGCACAGTGTCATACACACAAATACAAAACACCATTGTGGTAACACACATGTGTAACTGTTTTCACTGTGATCCTGTGTTGGTTTTGTCTTAGTTCCTGGTCATCGTTAGTTTCTTTGGTTGTTAATTAATTTACACACCTGTTCTGTTTTCCATTGATCACTCTCTGTATGTTTTTAAGCTCTCAGTTCATTCAGTTCATTGTTCGGTGTTGTCAATGTTTTATTTGGTTGTCAGTTATTTCATAGTTATCTCATACGTGTTCTCTTGTGGATTCTGCTCTTTTAAGAAAGTTTTTGTTACTCCTTGTATTCGTGCGACTCTCTGTAACCAATAGTGACAACGTGAAACTAAAATAATGCAATAAACATTATTTTAACAACATAAAATATAACATAAAACATAGTTGATAACAAAAAAATAAGAAGAAACATGATTGAAATGAAAAACTATCAAATCAAATAAGTTTACTGAGCGTGAGATGCGGCGCAACGGTCAGACGTCTGGCTAGCGCATGTTTACATGATAGTGCTTTATGATTGGTCCAAATCTCATACCAATAATCCTATTCTTTGTTCACACACAGCGTCATACCAGTAACTTACTCCTTAGTCCTCCATATCTTAAATTTTGGGGGCATTTTTATTCATTCAGGTGGCATTTTTGCCTCAAGCACTCTCTCCAACCCTGGTGTCTCCTCAACCACACACCCTTGTAATCAATGAAATACTGTACATGAAAGACAGAAAAACAGCAGTTGACGTATACAGTAAATTTACAATATTGAGAAATATACAATTAACTATAAGTGTGAATGACATCTTGCACACGAGCAAATCCAGTAGTGAGGTAGGCTTCATATTATGATATTGCAGCACGTTTTCTTGTGCAAGAGAAGGATTAGGTAACAACAGAGCACATATCGTTATTATTATTATTATAGCGTATGAATAAAAGAAAAAAAAAAGAGAACAGTAATAGCCAGTAACAGGGATATTGCAGGTGAAAGAGAGCCAGGCACATGATGACTGGTCAACTAAAAGTGATATCACTCAAAGGCTCAATTCAAATGACTGATTTGAACAAAGTTTATATTTTGCTAACACTTTATTTCGATGGTCCACTTTAGACATTCTACTAACTTTAAGTAACTTTGTAACTACATATCAACTTATTCTACTAACCTTAACCCTAACACCTAACAGTCTTCTGGTCTACTAATACTCTAATGAGAGTTACAGTATGTAATAGTATACTCTAATGAGAGTTACAGTATGTAATAGTATACTCTAATGAGAGTTGACATGTAGTTGCGAAGTTTCTTACTGCACTGCAAAAAATGCTGTTCTTATTTTTTTTGTCTTGTTTCTAGTCAAAATATCTTAAAGTTCTTAAATCAAGAAGCATTTTCTTGACAAGTAAAAATTATTTTCTTGTTTTTAGGAAAAATAAGTCAAAATTAAGTGAGTTTTTCCTTAAAACAAGCATGGGGTAAGCAAAATTATCTTATTTCAAACTGAAAACAAGATTATTTACCTTATTTTTGGTTTGATATAAGATTATTTTGCTTGTTTTAAGGAAAAACTCACTTAATTTTGACTTATTTTTCCTAAAAACAAGAAAATAATTTTTACTTGTCAAGAAAATGCTTCTTGATTTAAGAACTTTAAGATATTTTGACTAGAAACAAGACAAAAACTCTAAGTAAGAACAGCATTTTTTGCAGTGTGTATGTCTAAATTGGACCATCGAAATAAAGTGTAACCCATATTTTTCTCTTTCTCATTAGAAAATGTAAAAAAAAATTATGATTTATGAAATGAATTCTGTTAAACACCTAATCTCACAATTTCAATTAGATACAAGTAAAAGTATGCTGGAAAGCTCACATTAAATTTTTTTATATGATTGTGTTTTCTGTATATTTTAAAACCATATTTCTGCTCATAATTTACTCAGGTTCATAGTACTCCAGCAAAAGGCTTTAAAAACAAACAGACATGGACTAAAAGCCACAAAACTCAACTTCATAAGGGTCTGGTTTCTGCCATTGTCCTTCACCTACTTTTATCCATTTACAATCTCTTATACTTACATTTTTTTCCAAGCATGGTCATCATCAAGTAAAATGAGAGCTAAAAGCCATGCATGACTAGTGAATCTGGTAAACACCTGCTCTAACAATGGCAGTGAGTGTTTAAATGAGGGACAGTTTCCTTTGCTGTGTTAATTGCCTTTAATCTCAGAGAGACGCTTTTATTCTTGGCTAAATTAGAGTCTCTCAGACAGACCTGACATGCTTCAAGAAGGAGGACACACAGTCGGCACGCCACACACACACACACACACACACACACTAGTTAAGCCTGTGGTAATGCCAGCCACACAGCATGGGCACAGCACAGGGTGGGTCGAGTACTCTTCCCTTCAGTGCCAGCACTGATTATAACATATCAAGGACTCTGGAAAAAGAAATCAAGTAACAAAAAGCACCATGGTTCTACCATTTTTGGATATAATACCATGGTTATACCATGTTTTTGGACACATAATACTGTGGTATTTCCTTAGGTACATTATGGAAATGGAAAAGAGGAAAGGAGAAAAACACCTGAAGATTTCATTACATATGCACATTGAACCTATGCTTTGTGTTTTGTCATGGTTTTCCAGAGATCTCTCATTAAACGGTTGCTCTCTCCCGCAAACCTTCATTCCGATCCACACAAAAGACACTCTGCGTCCCGTAACCATGACAATGGAACAGCAGATAAAAGAAATCCAGGTCATGTCTTTCGGTTAACCTCCCCCTCCGTGCCTTCATCCCTTTCCTGTTCTCATTTTTCATTTTTCCCTGTGAAGTTGCCCACCACACCCCATCATTAGTTAATAGTCGTGGATATTCATCAGTGCGTATTATTCCAAAGAAAAAAGTTTGCTTTCATAATCTTTCACCAAAATATATTAACTCGTTTCACCTTTGAAATTACAGTACCTTCCTTTTCTTCTGACGTCACTTATTTTTCTGTCTCACCAAACAACTGACACATAGAGACCACTTTTCATGATTTAATGAATTCCCTGTGCAATCAAAACTATATTTATATATTTATTTCATACATTAATCAAATTATATATATATATATTATTTGATTAATGTATTAAATAAATGTAAATAATAATAATAATATCAAAAAGTACTGTTTGACTTTGGCATACCGTGGTAAAACTTATGTATGTTTTGAAGTAATCTACTATATAAATATGGTGGTAATCATTCCATACCATGGTTTTATCATATCATCTGATAGTGATATGATAAAATATATCCATTCTGGCTTTATTTGAAACAGCAAAGAGTGTGTGTTCATACAGAGAGTTCACACAATAATGTGTAATGAGACTTTATTACACTTGATCTATCCTACAGTACAAGCACATATAATAGACACAGCTGTTTTCCTGAACACTCATTTGTCGGTAAGAATCTCAGAATGGTTGGTATGTTCCCCTTTATCCAATCCTTATGAGCCGACCATCCTTTCTGGGAAATATGACTCAGCATCCTCATATGTGTGCTTATTTGTATGTGCTCAATTGTCAAAGTCAAAGATATTAGATTAAGACAAAGATAAAGAATGTGAAAGTGAGAATGAGAATGAGAATGTAAAATGACAGAAACCTACATACATTATATATATATATATATATACGCACACACATACACGAATAATTCATAAGTAAATAGGATCAGTTTTGAGTTCATGATGAATTTAAACCGAAACATACACATCTTTATAATTTTTTTTTTTTTTCCCGAAATTTTTGTTTAGAAAGTATAACGCTTACATTAGCTAAAATGAACATACAAGTTTCAATAGAAATGACATTAAAGTATATTTGAGTTTACCATAAATGCTTGTCAGTTCAAATGGCAGCACACCTTAATCAAGGACAATAGAACTATTAATTAGTATAGATAAATACACATTATTTGTATTGGTGCAATTCAATAATAACAGTATAGTCTGACATAGTTCTGTCCTTGCCAAAAATGACAGTCTGCATTTGTTCAAACTGACACTTCACATTAAAAATCACTTCCCTTTTCACCATGTGGGCTGTGAAATGTCCTTGTAACTTTGTAGGATCTTTCCACCCGTACTCTCGAATCTGCAATTTAATTTTGAAGGAAATCTTTACATGTGTCACACGTGTATTTTGTATGATATTTTTGTAATGTCATATACAGATGGAGTATTAAATTGATTGTAAGTGGCATCACTTGTCCTGTCTGCCATATGGGGGCTCCACAGCTCCTGCAGTGAGCACTGTGCACACCTGACTGAGCGCCACTGCGTCTGGGTCAGCTGCTTCATGCTGGTGCTCTGTCACTCTGGATGTCCTCCTGTTTCTCGTTTGCCCCTCCCTGTTTAGCTCTTATTCTCTCTCTCTCTCTTTCTTTCGCTCTTTTTCTTTCCTGTCGCCCACACCCCACCGCCCAGACATCTGCTGCCACCTCCTATCATCTGTTTATATCTTCCTTAACCAGACGCCACAGTAACACACACATGCACATACACTACCAGTCTATATACCGGTGGTTCCATATGTTTCCAAAAACACCAGCTGTAGGTCTGTCCTTTACAGTCGTCTTTCCTCCACATGGGTTGTTAGACGTTTAATTAATATTATTTATCATAATGAACCATGAAAACAAATGACTTGACTTGAGTTGACTTGAGGACACTTATTATTAGTGATCTCAGTTATGTCTCATTTAAGTATCAGCTTTGTCACTGATGTTTCACCTGAAATGCCTTAGAGGAGAGACTGTAAAAAGCTCTTTAAATAAAACAATTGTTGACAAATGGTAAGTACAACATGATCCTGGAACAACATTTCAATCAGATTTGAAGGCCAAGTTTGCTGTTTATGTCAAGTTTAGGCTTGCAACAAGGGGTAGAGGCTTCTTCTCCATTCTTATTCACCTAAAAATTCCCTTTTATTTTAGGGGTAAGTTATGGGTAGGGTTAGGTTTAGGGGTAGGGCTAACACTAAATTTTTTGGACAGGAATGATGTTCCAGGATCAACAAAATACATCTTATTAGCAAAATCACGGTGACCTTAAACGATTGATGTGACTTGTGTAGAAGCAGGAAATGTAAGCAAAAATTGCCATTTAATCTCCATTTAATATAATTATTGTCATGATTTGAGAAATTAAATTTTCTTTGATCTTTTTATAAGAGGTTTTTGTACTTGTAATTATATGTAATTATATTGTAAAGAGACTACGGACGAAAATTAGCCAGTGTTGGCTAAATCTGATGCATTTTACATATTGTTATGTTATATTAATGTGTATTGTCCCTGGTTAAAGAAAGAAAGAAATTAAATAAATAAATAATTTTTCAGAACTCAGAACTCCAAAAACAGCTTTTAATGAAACCAAGGTGACAAAATGACTAGTTTTCTACTTATGTAAGATGAATACATCAGCACAAGACTGCCTGCACAAAATAACACAACATGAAATAATATTACCTTCCTAAGGATCTTAATGTTCAAAAAGTTGCAGTTTATGTTCAACTATGTAAATGTGTCAGTAGAGGATTATGTGTTTTTTTCTTTCATTTCACTGTGGATTCTTTGGTAAACCAGTTGCAATTTGATGCTGGCTTTGCAAAGAGACTTTTATGGAAAGATATGTACGTGACAGTAATGCTGTAACATGAAAGTAACCGTGTTAATTCTAATGCCTAATCTGTGATCAGTGCTTTTTCATAAGCAGGGGCTCATGTAAAGTCAGACGCACTTGTGCATTCGTGCTCTAAACAGTCTGTGATCGACTGTAAAGCTCAGTGCTGCAACCTTTTATGCAATGAGAGTAGATATAAATATAATGCTTTAAACAACACTTTTCACGATTAAATAATCTTGACAGCTAGTTAAAAGTTGCCCAAAGAGTTCCACATGTAATACTTAGACTATTTCAAATACAAAGATGTTAAGCAAACAAAGCAGTGAGCATTTACACTGAAGTTTTAAAGGAGACACGCCCCTTTAAAGGTGCAATGTGTAAATTTTAGGAGATTCTATTAACAGAAATGCAATATAATATATTGTACATAACTATGTTTTCAGTGATGTATAAAGACCTTACATAATGAACCGTTATGTTTTTATTACCTTATAATGAGCCATTTCTATCTACTTACATGTTAAGTCACCATTTTGCACCGACATGTTTCTACAGTAGCCCTAAACGGACAAACTGCTCTACAGAGAGCTTTTGCTTGACTAGCTACTCTCTGCTGTCTCAGACAATGACATATTTGTCCTGTGTTGGCCACCGTAGCTTCTCTATATTGCAATTTGCAATTTACACAAAATGTACACACTGCACCTTTCAGCAGTGTTTAAATCAGAGTGCGAAAATCAGGGAAGTTTCTAAATTATGACAGTTTTTGATTTCAAAATGCAACTAACATCCAGGGCGTGACATTAACTTTTTTGCTCACCAGCCACTGTGGCTAGTGGTTTTACAAAGTTATACCAGCCACTCAGCATTTTCATTGGCCACAATTTTGACATTAATACCATGGAGAAAACCTGCAATATAGATATTTTTAATGTTAGCTCATAAATTTGCAGCAGGTATATTAGGCTGCTGTCACTTTAAGACCTGATGCATGAATCCATTATACTGTTACACATTCATTTTCTTTCTCAGCTGTTTACGTTCACTTAAAACATAACTGGCTGTGTTTACGTGGATACTTGCCAAGACATTTTGACATTATTTTGTGTGTATTTGACTGTTATGCGCACTAAGCAGTCAAAAAAGAGAGCTCAATTTAGTATTAAGAGGCTGCTTTATGTGCACGCACTTTAGGTGTGAGCACAAAATCTGTGGAATGAGTAAAATTATGTGCAATACGTGCAATCCCACGCTGAAATTAAAGCCCTGTAACACTAATAAATATTCAGAAGATATGCAAAAAGATTTCAGTATTGATAAAGAAAAATCTATGTTATTCACAACACTACACTGCACTTATAGTTTATTATTTCAGATGCCATTTTAAAAGACTACAATTGAAAAATGTATATATTATATATAAAATTCAACCCGCCGAAGTGGGTAGTAGGAGTGACTGCGTTACACGCCACTGCTGAAATCCACTCGCATTTGGCGGGTGTTATTGTCAAGCCCTGCTAACATTACATGGATAACGCCTCAGGAAACTTTATAAATGAAAAAAATGCAGTTCATTTTCTGATGAGAAATTCCCTGGAAGGAAAATTGTATTGCTTGATTGCTCTTTCAAAGCTCAGGAGACTAATCTCAAATGGTTTTCCGAAAATTCATTAGGAAATAAAAACGACACGCATCATTTAGCTCAGACTGTTTAAGAGTTTGATGAGAAATGTCTGAGTTCATAATAAGATCTGGACTTTTGAACAAATCGGAGCACAGTTTGAGGCATTGTTGAGACTAAAGTGCTAATTTGTGATCTCTTTTTAATCTCATTTCTGTCTAGGAGAAACAACTGAGCTTTTAAATATATATGATTTGTCATTATGTCCTTCCTATGTCAGAAGAAAAAAAATCACAAGAAAAAATCCAGGCAATTTAAATGCAACACATCTCATACTTCCTATAAACCAGTGTGGTAAAACTAAAGCATTCACACTGTTGTGTTTAAAGCTCATAGTTGTCATGTTGAATCAGGCTAAGTGGTGAGACTGATACTAATGGCAGCAGACTGTAGAGTGAGATGGGCAACCGGCTGTAGTCTAGAGACAGAGGTTATGGAAGAAGTGTGGCACGTGTTGCGTTTAGGACATACAGCCTGCTGAGAGCCTGCTGAGATCCTTAGATCCAAATCTCCCCCTCTTTTCCTCTATTCAATCCCCCAACCCATCGCCTTTGTTCAAGTATTTACTTCCTCAATCCCTGTCCTCCTTATTCTGGTTAAATCTTTTACCCCCAACTGTTCCTTTATTGTCTGTATGTAATTAATGGTGAAAGCATAAGCCATAAGTGAGATTCCCAATGGTACTGTATACTCAGTCCACCATGTTTTTAATGAATTTGTTTAATGTTTGTTGTTTGCAGCTATAAAGCACACACAATGCAAAGGTTAACGCAGTTATTCAGACCATTGATCATTTCATTTTAAAACATTTATAACTTTTTTTTTAAATGTTAATATTAAAATAGTAATTAATATTATATTTACATTTAATTACCCAAGTATACTATGTCATCATACATGAAAGTCCTAATATGCACATACTGTATTTCATCAAGTTTCACAAGTTTCGTCTGTGCTTGTTGGCATTGCAGGGTGTTGTAGATAAATGCATTTTGTCAGATAAAGTAAACTTCAACAGATATGCCCTGCTCAGTGAGTATGGAGCAGTCAACACTTAGGAACCTTGTGAATCGAAATGCAGCCTAAAAGAGAGTTGCATCTACTTCTTCTGCTTAGAGACTCATCATTTTCTTTTGGTGGATTATAAACATGAGAGCAGAATTTCATAGAGACTTGTGGGATTGCAGTCGTGTACAGCCAGCCCACAACAGTGGAGGGATCATTAGGAGCACCTATTGTATCCGTTAGTCGTTGACGTCTCCTTCTTCCTCTTCTGCTCTTGAGTTTATGGCCCATAGAACCACTTGAGGGAATGAACTTTGTTATGAACTTTGGCACATAGATAAAGGACAGTCTGATTATTAACCGCAGCAAATTTAGAGTCTCCAATTCAATCCCTCTTGCCACCAACTGTCCAAAGTTGCACTCATGTTTATGTTAATAACTCTTAAACCATAAGGGCTAGAAACAAAATCGGCCATTTTGGGTGTCAGACATTTTGAATTTTGTTGTAAAATGCTATATTTTGCTAACGCATTAGCGTATCCGTACGAAATTCTCTATGTGTTATTGGGATCATGCCCTGAAGGTACTCAAAAAGTTTCGGAACAGCACTACTTTCTGGCCAAAATGTGTAATAAAATAAAAAAAAAATGCTTTTAATTAATTTTGCCTATTTTAATTAAACTTGTCTTGATAGATTTCTTGAGTCATACCGAAAACAATGATAGGCTACCATTTATGCAATGTCGGTCGAACTTGCTGTCTGCCTTTATGGAATTTAATTGAAAACCTACTTTTTCGAACTCCTCCAAGATCTTTGGTTCCGATTTTCACCAAATTCGGATCAGATCATCTTTAGACCATTTCGGCAAAAAGCCATTAACATCTTTTTGATTGACCAAACCGTTCTCAAATAACACATCAGCAAATTTGATGGCATAATGCCAAGGTGGCTCTGAGGCTGCAACTCTCAAACGCTTTGGCATATTGACACAAACTTTGTATTTGTTAATGTCACCTCACACAACAACAGTGCCACATAATGGTCAAAATTCATAAGCAATTAAATCATATTACTAGTGATTATTTTCATATTTTTTTCAGCTAAAATAATCTAAAAAAGTTGCAGTTGCAGTTGTTGTTCAGATGCTCCCAGCCATGCTTTCATAACTCATGTCTTTTTTTGTGCTTGGGCCCTTAATAACTGCTTACAGCTATATTTTAGTTTGCATCTATTTGACAAAGGCAAGCTAAAAACTAATACTAATGCTGCCTTCATGTTCTATCGAAAATGTCCTACTTCCCACATCTGAAGTCATGATTACGAGCTTGTCGCATTCAAGTGCTTTGTTGTCAAAAAGAACAGGAATCATGGAGGACAAAAAAATCGTATTAAAGCCAAATTAATATTTAGCATCCCATTCATAGACGACCATATAAACATTCACATACGCAAGATAGTCAGCTTGCTGATGATTCTAGAATTTTGGTCATATACAGGCTATTTTCACTGTGTATAAAACATAAAAAATGCTTATTTATTCATATTTGTAAATAAACACTACTTTAAAGTCAAGACAAGGCGATGTAGCTGCTGTGGAAAAAAACTAAAAAAGAATAGCAGTCACAGCAGCAATCGTTCTCCTCTCCGCCATGTTTAAAGTTTATGGACCGCCCATCTAAGGAACTTGCAACCTTGCGCACTAGTAACAACACATATGAACATCTTAGCAACAGCATAGCAACAACCTGGTAACCACCCACAAAACCCTAGAACCACTCACATTGTCTTCAGAAAATGCAAAATTTTAATATTCAATTAATATTTTGTACCTTGCTACAGGAAGAAATATCAGCAACTTTCATTGAGAGGGCAGCAGCTGTGTGGAAGTGTGATAGCGATTGTGGTCAGCTTGAATCAGAGTAATGTGTGATATGAGCTGGGTTCAAGAGGCTGAGAATGCAGGGACAGCTGAAGACTGAAGAGGCAGAGAGAGGCATCCAAAAACAGATCGCCCCACCCGGAAGATCCAACAGAGACCTTTTGGAGCCACTAGAAATGAGGGGTAGTTTATGAAAAGAGATAATATCATATTGAAACACCTTTGGGTGGCTCGCTTTTGTTGTTTTTAATCTCAAGGCTCGATCACGTAACTATACGGTTTTAATAATCTTTGTAATTCTATGAGAATAGGGAAGTCCACACCACAAATATAATGATACAACACAAGAGCAATGATATAATTTTTTTTTTCCAGCTGATGAAACATATTTTTAAGTAGCCTGTTCTAAGGGCTTTTGCCCTTTGAGGGGCCATTTACACAACACTGTTTTCAACTAAATACTGAAAACATTTTATCAGTTTTGGCCTTTCATGTACACAACAACAGGGTTTTGGGTGTCGGAAACTGCAAGCTTTTGAAATCAGGTTTCAAAGTGCACGTTTTTTTGAAAATTATACCGTTTTCATCTCTGTGTAAAGTACAAAAACGTGAATTTGTGAAAATGGTGATATCATGCACATGCATATTACATGTTCAGTCTATAGGCGTGTAGTGTTTCTTGACAAAGTGACATCGCCAACAACTGGCCTAGCAGCATAATACAGCGTTTTTAATCGTTTTTGTGGATCCTTGTGAACGGGGATCATTTTGACAAAGTTGTCATCTGTACATGATAGTTTTATAGCAACGTCGTTGTCGTGTAAACATAGAGGGTTGATGCTGTTGTTAAAGGGTTAGTTCATCCGTTAATGAAAATTCTGTCATTAATTACTTACCCTCATGTCATCCCAAACCCGTAAGACCATCGTTCACAACGAATTCGAACACAAATGAAGATATTTTTGATGAAAACCGGGAGCTCTCTGACTCCACTATAGACAGCTATTTAATTACCACATTCAAGGTCCAGAAAGGTATAAAGACATCATTAAAATAGTCCATGTGACTACAGTGGTTCAACCTTAATTTTATGGAACAATGAGAGTATTTTTTGTGCGCAAAAACAAAACAAAAATAACAACTTTATTCAAGACTTTCTTCTCTGTCAGTCTCCTATGCTGTTTACATTGTAGACACAGTACAGCACTTCCGGGTTCTACGTCAGAACGCAGACTCAGTATTGGCCAACGCTGTACATTTGAGCAGCATGATGCATGTGTGTGATGCTGACGCAGGAGCCGGCCAATAATGAGTCATTATTTTTCTTGCAATTCTGACTTTATAACTCACAATTGCGAGATATAAACAATTCTGAAAAAAAGGTCAGAATTGCAAGTTTATATCTTGAAATTCTGACTTTATAACACGGAATTGGGAATTTATATCACGCAATTCTGAGAAAAAAAGTCAAGATGTAATCTCAGAATTGCAAGAAAAAAAATCTGAATTGTGAGATAAAAAGTCACAATTACCTTTTTTTATATTTTATTCAGTGGCGGAAACAAGCTTCCATAGCTCCTGTTACCAGACAGGTTACTTCTGTAATTTTTTCTGACTCATCCATCTGTTTTCGGACCTCATTGACTTTCACTGTATGGAGAAAAAAAAACAGTAAAAAAATCTAGTTTTTTGTGTTACAAGAAAAAAGAAAGTCATATATGTTTGGAACGTCTTGAGGATGGAGTAAATGATGACTGCTAATTTAAACTTGACTGCTAACTTGCTCGTCTTCAAACTGCTGCTCTGCCATGATAGTACTTTACCTGAAAGAGAAAACTGACCACTGAAGATGATAATTTACACGAATGTCTGTTACCCATATTTTGTTATGAATTGTGTTCTGACACAGTTGGAACATGTGAGATTGGGTTCGTGTTGTTTTGTGTTTTCTTTGAGCGCCGACTTTGGGGACATGCCAATTCATCATCATGATGGAAGTAAATTGTTATTGATGACATTTAAGTTGCTCACTCTACAGTTTAATTGATTAAAAGTAGCTATGAATCATACCAGAAAATACTTTTCATTTAGCCATTTAGTGAGGAGAAAAAATAAATCAATTTCCCATCATACAGATAAATTAGACATAAAATGTATATGATTTGCCATTCAGTTTCATTGTACTAGCGATAAAATGCTTGTGAAAAAAGAGAGAAATAGTAGTACTTAAACGAATCATACTTGGCTGTGTTTAAGTCCACTTTATTATGCCCTTCCCTCGCTAACTTCCCTCTGTCTTGTTTATTCGGATATACATCATTGCTTACATTACACGAGTGCCTACTACTGATGGAACCCTTGCAATGTGTTTAAATAAAACGCCCTAATCACTTATAGGTAAATTAATGACCACAATTAATCTAGGGTCTGTCCAAATAAAATTGAACGCACTTCAAACTCGTGGCAGGGATTCCAAGAGGGCAAGCACCTAGAGAAGTTTGTGAGCGTATGTCTAAAAATGGAGTTAAACGCAGCCCGTTTCAAGCCAACTACATCATCCTGTTGCTACATCTGGAATTAAGAGGAAAAAGAGAGAAATATAAAATCATTTTAATGCAAACCACCAGTGTCAAACAACTGTATCTTAACACCGCCTTAGACATGCCACAAAATAATTAGCACACTTAAATTCTTAAATATGTCCAGTGAGTGTGTGTTCATTATTGTCTGTTCTTCTTCATTATTTTCATTGTGAATCAAGAGAAGATGAGACAATTAAACCTCATTAGAAGGGACGGGGATAACAAGCTTTCATGTGTCAGAATGACATTGCTGGAATAGGCAAAGCCAATTCTTTTGGCTATTATTTTTATTGAGGCGTGTGTCGGTATGACAAAATTCTTAAGCACAGGTAGGTCAAGAGTCAGGAAGTAAAGCGAATGGTCTTTCTCATCACAAACACACACACTGTCATCATATACAGAGACACATGCAGACACACAAACCTGCCCATGATGCTTTGAGGTTGCTCTACTTAATTCCCATCATACTCAAACTCAGTGATGTCAAATACAGTTTCTGTGTTGTCAGTAGACATAAATAATGAGTAATGAGTGTGTCATCCAACTGTGGTTTCTAATGGCAACTGTGCGAACCTTGGCATGAATCCAAATATTGTGCACACAGACTGTTGTCACTAAAAGGGTTAAGTGTGTGTGTGTGACAGGTTATAGGTTATAATGCTGCACAGTTAATCTTCTTTCAGTATTCTTTCATTATCGTTTTGACACATCACAGGGCTTGTGTTTGTTCAAAGTTTTGGTCCAAATCTTTGAATCTTTGAAGTGGTCATAGATCTGTACAATGAGCAATGAATGACTGTGTCCTATGACCCACAGCAGGTTTTACAGTTACTGGCTCTTCAAAGAAAAAAAAAGTTTTCAAGTGCATTTGTGCTGGCATACAGGGAAAAATCTCAACCTAGTCTAAATTACATTTTAAAATTAAATAAATAAAAGTAAATTAATATCAAGGTGGTACGAGCCAAAGTTAACTTATAGAGTTTATTGCATTTTTACATAATGTATTTTTTTAAAATTGTTAAATCTCATGTAAATGTAGATATAATGATAAAAACATTTTCTAAAGTGTTGAATTTAGAAAGCTGCTCTAACAGTGTAACTGCTACTAATTACTGACTAGATTTTAATGTGATTTTTTTTCTAATTACTATGTCTAGACAGTCTCATTTATGAATTCTAAAACCCAATTATTACCAGATGGACAATACAGTGATAGACATGGATTGTCCTTTCAATACTTTATTAAAGATAAAAACAATAGTTATGCAGTTCATGGCAAAGAAGTCACTTTTGTTGTTGTAAATTAATATCTCATTATTATTTTCATTCTGTGCCAAATGCTACATTTCTTATGCTGTTCAATGCGGTTGAAACAATGCACAAAGTGATTTATATTTTACTTTAATATTGTTATTTGTAAGTTTATCAATTCAAAGTAATGTATATCTATTTTATAAAACAACTCGAGTAAGCTTTAGTGTCACTAACAGACATCAAATGTTGTTGGATCAAATTTTCTATATGTCATTGAAATTTTAAATCTATTGCAAAATATACAAGTTCTGGTCCTGGATGACGGTGAATACAGAGTTTCAGCTGTGCTAAAACACACAAAAAAATAAAAATAAATCAATGGCATGAAATTTAAGCATTTATCTGTGTTGAAAATAATGTGAAAAGATGCTTGGTATGAGCATAGTATCGCTCAAGTTCACTGAGGTGGCCAATATGCAAACATTGGTCTAAACTAGATCAAGGAATTCAAATTTTGTCAGGATTGCTCATGTAAACGAAGGTAAATAGCAACCAGTTGCAAAAATGGTTTTAAACTAGATCAAGGAATAACAATTTTGACAGTTTTCCCCTCAATCTCACTTTGTTTCTTCCATTGTTGCAACCAGGAAATGATGCAATGATGTAAATGTTTATAGTGGTATATGCTCCTTTCAAACTCATTTCAGTTCTTTATATCAGAAAAGATGTAAGTTCTTTTGTCACTGAAGTCGCTTTGCTGGTCATTTCTTATACACACAAAAGGAAAAATCAAATCAATATCTAGGCACACAATGTGCTAATTTCAAGTACACTGTAATTATTCTATTCTGAACATTGATTGCAGAGCATTCCACTATAAGGTTAGGTTCTGTTGACTCATTAGCAGTTCTATTAAAGTGACAGACAAAAAAAAAAATCATTATTTACACTCACCCTCATGTCATTTTAGGTGAATAACTCCAAATAACAATTAAAATGGTAACTGGACTTTTTGAATTAAACACACACATTCTTGTGAAATGTACTTTCCCACAAACTATTGATTGAAAATAGTGAGCAATATTAAGTATGTAATCAATAATTGCGTAGTCAACAGTCAATTACATCTTTAACTCTAACACATTCGGCTTCAAGTTGAGGTTATGACTCATTAACAGTGTATTAACACATGAATGCAGATGTTTCTGGACGCAGCCTGCAGTAGGCGTTGACGGTACTCAGTGGGCGTGTGTGGGGCGGCACTAGGACCGCGCGGTGTGCCGGTAGGGAGGCATCGCAGGCAGAGCAGCAGCTGAAGCGGCAGACAAAGACACGGAGCGCAGCGCGATCCTGCAGCATCCACGCCCACCCACACACACTCACACAGCAGCAGCAGCAGCAGCAGCGCACTGTACCACTGGTAAGTCAAACGCCGGTAGACTTTTACTTTAAAAGAAAAACGTGTTGATCGAAACGTATTTCATGTAGTTATGCTAACGTTTATTGAGTTACTTTAATGTCAGAAGTATAGAGACAGATTTTTGGGGATGTTAGTAGGTGAACAGTCAGGTGGTTCAAGGTTCGAGGCAGCATATATATATTGGTATATATAGGGTTGATGTATTGTATATATATAATACATCAACATAAATGATAATAAACAAAAATATAGGCTAATTGTAAAAAAAAAGTAATATATTTCATTTATTTCGACACTTTGCCCTTGTCAAAAAAGGAATGTGTACAGGATTTCTACTAATGGGATCAAATAAGAATCCTCTTAGATTAAGATATTATGTCCTGTTAGATGCATAATTTTTATTACAACTGTAATGGAATAATGTCTTGTTACTGGACAGTTCCGAGAAATCACAAAGGAAGCTATAGGAGTTTTAAAATCCTTAAAAAATCGTTTTGTTTTTTTAATGTCCTATATTTGATCCTATTGGGAATCCTTATAGTCTTGTTGGGAGCTACAGTAAGTGTTCTAAAAAAATCTGATTTAAAATATGTTATAATCTTACAAGAAATTCCCATTAGGATCATTTTGGATTCATTCCAAATTGTGTTTTTTAAAACTATTCAGGTGAGCAAATGTGAGTGAAACTTTATTGTCTCTGGGAGATTCAAATTGTAGGGTACTCTTCTCTAATACTCAGGAGGTTGCAGTGTGTGTGAGTGTGAAGTATAAGACCCATCCTGAATTTGCTGTAGTGCAGCATGTGCCAAAGAGACACAATGAAACAGGCTCACAGAGCACTCTGGGCGGGTGGATGGGGGGAGTGGGGTATACAGACTTGCCCCTGGAGACCATTTGCTTTCACTATGACCAATTTTATCCTTCTCATTGTGTGTGATTCAGTGTGTGATGTGTTACTGGACTCTATACACTGCAGCACAGTGTGACATCAGAATTTATTAACCAACGAAAAACTCAACGGTACAATGAGAAAAAGTTTGAACCTGTCATCGTGAAACAAAATGAACGGCAGACAGACGACTGGCTTATGACTACCTTCACTGGAGGTCTTTCCCTTACAAAGGAAGTAGGTGCAGTGATGGTTTTACATGGTACAACCACCATGGTTTTGTTGGGGGGGGGGGATCCCTGGTATTACTACAGCATTCGTTATAAAGTGTTAGTTTCTCGAGGAACACCAAACGAGATGTTAAGCAGAAATAGGCACAAGCAGATCTTTTCCAGAAAATGAAAGTGAATGGGGACTGGGGCTTTCAAGCTCCAATAAGGTAGTCCAAATGATTTATACGCTATATTTATATCTCCTGAAGCAACACAATAGGCCGAAATGTATGCCATTTGTTGGAAATCACCCTTGCTGTAGCATTCATGTGTCATGCAGAGCTTGCAGTTTGGACATTCTGCTAAACATCTCATTTTGTTTTCCTCAGAAGGAAGAACGATGGTTGATATATTAATGAGATGAGGGTCTGTAATGTGAGTAAATGATGTCAGAATTTTCATTTAATATATCCTAAAAGCAGTAGGGGTGCTGTCTCATGCTGTCATGAAATGGCATGTTTAGATGACACTAGCAATCTTGCTGATTCAGTGCGTCTCAGTTGCGGGGTTCTTGTGTATGAGTGTGCATTTGAGTCATCTCTGCCTGTCATGGCTGGATGGGTGGATGTGTAGGAGCCCTTGTGTCAGCTGTGGACCAGGCCCAATTCCCCTCTGCACCAGTGATGGCCGTAAAAAGCACTCGAGGAGTGTAGTGTGTTTGTGTGACCACAATAAGGATGTAATCCCTCTTTTTTTACTGGAACAGAGGGACACGGTCCACAGGATTAGACAAATAACAGACTCATAAATCAGCACTAATGCACAACAGGGAGGGGAATATCTGTGGGCCACCTCAGTCATGGGCGTCGCCTCAACATTTTACTCAGGCTTTTGTAATCAAACATTTGATTGGTCTTTAATGTCACATCTGAGCATGTGCGTTTGTGTGCATGTCGTTTTCGAAGTCTCTCTGCTTTATACGTTTACTGTGTCCTGTGTGTCTTTGTTTACAGATTTCTTAGCATTATTTGTGTGTATTCCAAGGTGAGGCGCGAGGGGTAGTAGCCAGGCTTTAATTGGAAAAGCTGCTGCAATCCCTTCTGGCAGTCTCACTGGACACAGGCCCAGGTCTAAATGCCACAGACCGCCCTATTGGCAAGACAACCCCACGATACCATTTGTGCTAACTAATTACCACAAATGCATAGTAACAGCTAGCCGCTAGAAATTGCTAATGTTATCGATATTCACCTTATTCCTATGCCCCATTGCGAATTATGGGTGTAACTTCCGTTAAGCTGTAAACAATCAATTAAAGGCTCGCTCTATGAATGCAATAATATGTTTTTTTTTTTAATTGGGTACAATGAGAAGATATTATTCTACTCATCCTTCAACCATCGTACATTAAATGGGCATTTAAAAGTGTAAAAGCATCAACAAGGTTTTTTTAACAAACCATGAATAACCCCAAAAGCACGATTCTTTCTACAGCAATAACGGACGAGTTAAATATCACTATAGTAATATATCTGTATTATGTAACATACGTTGCCTTAATCAAAAATGTTCAATAACTTCAACACTGCATGATACTATTTCAAAGTGATTTCCGTCATTTTGACAGAAAATAAATTGTATTTATCTGTGAAAAAAGAGACGTGAGGATTTAAGGAGAAAAACAAGAGATTCTTCATGCATTCCAGTGACTTATTAATGGGATATATTGTAAATAACATCGGAAGAACAGACCGCAAATGTGCAGTATATGTTGTCCTTTTTCATACTATCACCGATGCAAAGGGAAAAAAGAAAATAATCATGAGGAAAAGAATACAGCGACTGAAAAGAGCTCTTGCCATAGATATTCTTGTTAAAACATGTCATGTTAAAATACCAAGCGTTACGTTATTCTCACGATGTCTGAAAATAAAACATGAAGGAAAATGAACAGCTTCAAACTGATGGATAAGCTTTATTTGTAGGGCAACCATATGATTTGAAATGATTTGTCTCAGTCTTTTTGAATGGAAGTTCCCCAAACTGGAAGTGCCACCCATAATTCAAAACGCAGTAGGTGTAACAGACATAAGCTGGTAAGAGCTGTGCACGTAAACGTCACTGCCCTGATCTTAAGAGGCACTCTGGCGACTAGAGACTGCGGTCTTAAGCCTCCTTGTTAGAGAGCCCGACTCCCATGCCAGGGGACCCGGGTTCGAGTCCCGCTTAGAGCGGGTGTTTAGAACGGGAAGGGTTACATAGGCTTGTCCGGAATAAGGTGGATTGTAGAAATCTTGCTCATGTATACCTCAAATATGATACCTAAAATTGTGTGGCTTGTTGAAGAAGTTTTCACATGGAAAACCTTAGGAATCGCATACCAATGCTATGTTGACCACTCAGAACACCCTTGCAACAACCTAGCAGCCACCCAGAACCAGCAACAGCATAACATCTACCCAGAATACCTCAGGTAAAGTTGAAAGAAATGGGCACTGAAAAACCTATATTGACTAATCTAGATACCAAAAGGTGTCGCACCCCCCTCAAGGTCTATGGTGGTTATAGCCTCAGAAAATGTAAAAATATAGTCTGTATCATCACTCAGAATGATTGGAAAGTAAGTCCATGTGATGGCCTTTTAAGAATATGCAGGATGAACTCTTCGTTCGCCTTCTTTGTAGTGTCGTCTGTTGATTTTGGACTGATGTCAGGAAGTCAAATAAGCTGACTTGTAGCAACCTAACTCTCAGAAATCCCATCATTACAGGCTAAAGATAGTGGAGGTCAGGCTGTGGGTGCTGATTAAGGAGCTAATTGAGGTGTCGTCAAGCTAGATAGCACTGACAAGCGTTTATAGGATTCCTCTAAATAAGTCAATAGAGATGGAAGCACTTTAGCCGTTTGACAAGTCCTAAAGGATTTGAAAACAGTGTACGTCTGAAAGTACTGTGAATCTCTGCTATGAATATAGTAACCTGTCAAAACTACTGTGGAAACTTTTACTATCCCTTAGTTCATCCTTTAATATCTCAGTTGTTTTTCCAAAATAGCAATGAGACAACATATAAAGATTAAATGGAGACGTTTGCTTCAGCCTCTTGCTTCTTAGTTTTTATCATTAGAGACCACCTCATCCTCCCACCCACCCCAGTGATATCGCTTATCTCCTCTAAAAGCTTCAAAAACCAAGATGTCAGAAATCTAATTATCTGAGCTTTGTTATGCACATTAATCTTTTTGCTTACACATTTTTTTTTGTTAAAGGATTTTTAGGAGAAACACCTGAGACAACTGTCATGGTTAAATGAAACATAGCATGAGATCTCTAATTTTCCTGAGATTTGAAAGAGCAGCCTTCAAATATTTAGATTCTTCTTAGTCAACAGTTAATGCCTCTTCTCAAACGCTGATATGGATTTGACATGTCATATTATCAAGCCTTAGATTAATAAACCATGCTCTGTGTTTTCTGTGTGTCAACACCATTATGAATGAGTATTGATTTTTAAGCCTCATCTCAGTCTCTGAGCATTTTTTAACGTTGTAGTATTTCTCTCACTGAAGTCAACATGAAATCAAAATGGACCCAACTGACTTTCTTGACACAAGTTCCTGTGAATTATTCATCAGTGTATGTTATTCCAAAGGGGGAAAAAATTGTCTTTGTAATTTTTCATCAAAATGTAAAACTTGCTCTGAAAATGGCTAATGTCACCTAGTCCACGGAGACTACTGGTTAAAGGAGATTCCATTAGCTAAACAGGCACTCATTTGGGGTATCGTTGTTGTAATGCAGACTTTCTAAATTCTTGTCAATGGTTGACAGTAATTTAATGCTGGTTATTATGTAAGGGATAATGTACATCCAGGCGATTGTTATGACAAAATAAAGTGGAGGCGTCTTATATCACCCTGAAGGGGTTTATTTTGCTATAACATCCATTTGGATGTTTATTATCCTGCTTATTACATGGCTACTAGCCACATAAGTAAATAATTAAACACAAAATATTGATTTGAGTTGAAGTATTTTACTAGCTCACTGAACTCAAATCTTTCACTAGGAAAAACAGTTTCTTGCAGTTTTGAGCCAAGACAAATGAACACCTTCAACCAAGACATTTAATGTACAATCGTACCACTTATTACACATAAATAAATATTGATTTGAGAAGAAACCATTTCTAAAATCTTGTCTGTTTATTATCTTATTGTACAAAATTCATTTAGCAAACAAGACAAACTTCAACAATAATAACATAGGCCCACTATTCATACTGACGTCTTCCGATTTCATTACAAATACAGTCGATATCAGAGACACAAGATTGCGTTTAAATGAAATGAGGGGTTTCAGATGTGTATTTACACAAATTTGATGCTCAAATAGAATGCAATGTTTTTCAGATGATACTTTCCCTCACAGACATCTCAGTAAAATGTACTTGTGTTTAATGGGTTGTAATATCATGTAACTTTACATGTGTACTTTACAACTGCTTACTATAATTTGTTACCCAGGTTGTTTTCTGCTGTCAATAATAAAGTAGGTTAATCACTTAAATAGTCTAATACCAGAGCTCCCTCATTAACTCTGACATACTGTTACTTTTGTGCCAAGCAACTAGATCAGATCAAGGACAGTTGTAGTGTTTGTCATTTCTGACATCTCAGATTTCAGATGGAACAAAATGTTAAAGTCATTATACTTTTTGAGATATTACCTTTTAATGGAGTGTATACAAATACAAATAGATAGAAATTATATAGCTACAAATGATATACAAACTAGATACAAATTATATAGCTGTTTTTGAATGAAAGGTCTGCAAAGTTTCAAAGATCAAAGTGCACAATAAATTGAGTTATTGTCTTTTAAATGAAAGAAGTGATTCTGAACTGCCTGAAATGAGTCATCAGTAATTCCAGTTTTACATATTGCACAAACCTATGTAGGTTTGCAACAAATTTGCATAATGCCAGCCTATGGTATTCATTGTCAAACACTGTAGTTCTGGAAGAGTTTGATTCATGTTGTGGGCATGTTGAGAAGATGCTGTTTTCTGCGCTGCGAAAGATTTTCCACTTTGCATGCACTTCTAAAGGATGAGGACTCTGGCTCGAATTACTACGGTAAAACCAACGGCATCGCTACTGTTCATATCACTGTGTTTACAAGTGCTGAGGAAGAGCTGAAATTCAGATATGGTAATGGGTGTTTCATTTCCGACACACACTGTAAGCGGTGTACCAATCACAGCAGACTGGTTCAAGGGAGCGTTTCCCAAAACCATAGTTGCTAACTAAGTTAGCAATTTTGTTGGTTGCAATACAATTTCCCATTGCCAACCAACTAAGTTGCTAACAGGTTAGCAACTATGCTTTTGGGAAATGCACCCCAGAGCAGAGTAGGCTCTCAGAAATTAGGTGTTTAGAGAGACCAAATCCTTATCAAATTGTTTCCGACACTGTAAGAAAAGAGGTGATGCTGCAGTGTATATTATGAGAAAATGTAAGTGTTTTTGACCTTGGATGCATGTAAACCCATTGTAGGAGACCTCTAAAACAAAATTAGGAACCTTTAAAATATGGGCACTTTATTTGATCACTGGTCAAATGAGATTCCCTCAAGTATTAACTTGCAGGACACAGTAAAAAAAACTAAAAAAAAAAACTATTTAATAAAGGATAATTGCTTTTGACAACCTTCCTATGGCATCTGCCTAATTTGGCTAGCTTCTATCAAGTGGCAGATGAATTAGCTGTGAAATACTGTACAGCCGTGGCCAAAAGTATAGCGGCATAAATTTTGTGTTTTGCAAAGTTTGCTGCTTCAGTATTTGTACATTATTTTGTTCACATGTTTCTATGGTATACTAGAAAACAATGATAAGCATATCATAAGTTTTAAAGGCTTTTATTGGCAAAAACTTTCAATATATATTCAAAGAGTCATTATTTACAGTATTGACCCTTCTTTTTCATAACCTCTGCAATTCACTCTGGCATGCTTGATATCAGCTTCTGGGGCCAAATCCCGACTGATGGCGATCCATTCTTGCCTTATTAGTGCTCACAATATGTGGACTTCTGCTTGTCCACTTGCCCTTTGAGGACTGACCACAGGTATTCTGTGGGATTAAGATCTGGGGAGTTGCCTCGCCACGGATCCAAATTTTCAATGTAATGATCTCTGAGCCACTTCATTATCACTCTTGTAACATGGTGCTCCATCATGCTGGAAAATGCACGTGGATCATCACCAAATTGCTCCTGGGTTGTTGGGAGAAGTTGCTCTTTGAGGACGTTTTGATACCATTCTTTATTCAAGACAGTGTTTTGGGCAGAATTGTGAGAGAGCCACTCCCTTTGGATGAAAAGCAACCCAACACTGGATGGTCTTCACTGCTGACACAACACAGGACTCATAGTGTTTACCTCCAAACAATTGATTTTCCAGATGTCCCAAACAGTCGGAAGTAATTTGCACCAATCTTCCACTGTCCAAACCTTGTACTTGACTTGTCCTGTCCTTGATGTTTTTCTTGGAGAGAAGTGGCTTCTTTGCTACCATTCTTGACACCAGGCTGTTATCCAAAAGTCTTGGCCTCACTGTGTGTGCAGATGCACTTAAACATACCTGCTGCCAATTTTGAGCAAGCTCTGCACTGGTGGTGACATGACTCTGTTGCTGACTTCTCAGAAGGAGACAGTCCTGGACACTCTGTGACATCCTGAAGCCTTCTTCAATGCAACTTCTCTCCTTGAAGTTCTTGATGATCCTGTAAATGATTCTTTCGGGTACAATATTCTTTGCAGCATTTCTGCCCTCCTTTTTTAGCAATCAGTCTGCTCTTCTAATCCAATCAGAATTTTCACCCGACTAGTACTCGTTCACATGTGCTGATGATATGATTAGTGAAATGATGTTAGCTGGTCAGGGCCAAATAATTTGGGTTTTTGGGAAGTAATTGTATTTCTTCTCAACAAACCACACAATTTGATGTATCATTCATGTCTGTGGCACAAACTATGCAAATTACAGTATGTATGAAGATGTATGAAAAACTTGTTTTAGGAAGTATTAAAATGAAAGGGACAGAATCAAACATAGATAATGCTGAGTTAAACTCCCAGTATGGCAGTAATCCCTTATTAGGGGGTTGGATTGTTATTTAAGTGACTGTCCCTCTCCAGGCGGAATTTAAACAAAACCTTTAATCGACCAAATCCAGGACACAGCGTGATATTTGCCAGACAGGGAATAGGGAGCAGGGCTATTGACAGCAGGCGGTTCTGCAGACAAAAAGAGTTAAAAACATATCAGGACATTGATGAGTAGATATTGATTTGGCTTTGAATAGGGGTGTGTGTGTGTGTGTGTAATATGAGGCAGAGTGGTGTGAGTGGTGTAGCTTTATTTATCCATTGTTGGTTTAGGGGGTTATGGGGGAGTATTTTGAGGGAATGTGTGCTCAGATGGGAGAGTGGGGTAACAGAATGAGAATATTGACTAATTGCTGGGACAGCAGAAGGTGGGTGGGAGGGGCAAGTATAAGTTGTAAAAGACTTGTTGGGGGCAGGAGACCTCGGTG
>RJVU01046259.1:2267534-2290917 GCA_003731715.1 Anabarilius grahami | reverse complement strand
CTCATATTAAAAAAGAAATAAAATCCAATGGCAGTTGTGTTGATGTTTTTCTGTGGAAATGGAGGCTAAATATATGTCCGCCTCTAGTCTTTTGTTTCCTTCTCACAGTTCTCGCTAAGGGTAAATTGGTGGATTGTGGGATGATTTTAATGGCATGATACTGTAGGTGGAATTCCAATGAAAGGTCAAGAATTTGCATTTAAATAAAGACCAATGCATCCATTTTAATATTAAAAATTATAACAATAGTTTTGTATTTGTTCTCTCAAAGAATTCAGTTTATTAGGTTTCTCAACCCTTAAACAAGCAATTCAATCAGAAAGAGAGAAAAAATAAAAAAGAATATTGTTTAAGTTGTAGCATGTATATCATAATATATAATAAAATCTCATTCACTCTCAGACAGCAGCTTAATTACCAAAATAAAATGACCATTCCTGATCAATTAAAAAAAGTTTGCATCCAATATTTGTATTAACTTTGCATGTTTGTGATTATGTTAGTGTAACTACATGACAATAGTAAAATCATCCGTGAGAGGCTGATGAATGTCGGTTGCCGCAATGAAGTCACTTAAGATTTGTTTTAGGAGGGCTTTTAAAAGTGTGAAATAGACTTATTTTTTTGCATTACGTCACAGATTAGACAATTAGCCAATGAATTTCTTGAGGACTGTTGACTGCAGTGTGCAGTTAATTGTGGTGCCATGTAATTGACATAATTTTCCTAAATAATTAGTCACATGGAATGCACAGCTCAGGTGATTTACTCAGTGAAACATGTGGTTCCTCTTCACACTACACTCAGTTTGGTGTTGGAAATTACACACTTCACCATGTATGTTTTGTAACTTCTACAGATAATTCCTTATAAAAGAAATCACATTTAGCCAATAAACATAACGGTCAATATTTCTTTTCAGTTCTTCAAAAGGTTTCAGTTAATGACATTTAATAGACAAATTGTGAATCTGATGCATTGAAACAGCCTGCACTTACAGTTAAAGGTAGGGTAGGCAATTTTTTTATTGCTAGCTAGCTTGCTATTGTTAGCATCTCCGAAATTGCCTACTCTGCCTTTAATGATCATGTGTGATTTGATGCTGTTGTGTTGTTTCCATGCTTCATCTGTGTATCCTTTTAGAGAACATGGCAAGCTTGTTTTGCTGTTGCTATGGATACTGACTAGTGAAGAATTAGATGTGGAATATGGTGTTATCAATGCTACCATGTGCTGTATAAATGTGTATCTACTCAGTAAAGTATCTCTATGTTTTCAATCTACTATAAGTGTAGTTAAATACTGCCTGATAACTAGTTTAAAGATGACCACACACCTTCAGTTTTCTTTTGTTTAGTTTTTTTTGTGAAACGACTGTCTCTACAGGGAATTTTTAATAATAGCTCATGAGTGACATTGAAATGTGTGTGGGTCTGCTGTATGTAGGCCAATCCATGGTGGAGAGTGTGTTACTCAGTGCGGATGTGTAGATACTTACACGGTGGTAGGCGTAAACCGAAAAACACATTTGGCTTCAGTGTTTCAGGTAAAATGTTCTTTGGAATGACAGATTCGAGGTCAGGATTCTATTTTACGTGCTAGTTGGAATTCTCTTGCTCATATCTTTGGGATGTGTGTGTGTGTGTGGAGTGCACTTATTCCAATTGAGATACAGGTGGTGAGACCCCCCAAAACATAATGATATTCATGAATTCATAATTTATTATATTTGTATAAATATGACAGGCTATTTGATATTTGAAAAACATATTTACAAAACTTTTGATGAATAATGATTGAGATGTGTACACAAATTAAGGTGTAAGGGGAATATGTTATTACATTTTACTTGGTTAAACCACGAGTCATTCAAATTTTCTTGACAATGCATTAAAAGTTTTTTCAAAACCAAATGAAACCAACATACATACAAAGAGAGTGTTTTATACTAGATTTTTCCTTCATTTTAAAAGATTTTTCTTTAGCATGGATATAAGTCATTGGCTCATTTATGCAGTATTTTTTAGTTGACTTTTTGTATGGAAGTTTGTTTCCACCCAAAAAAAAAAGAAAAAAGGTAATTGCGATTTTTTAATCTCACAATCGCGCAATTCTCAGAATTGTGAGACATAAATTGTAAGCTGACTTTTTTTCTCAGAATTTGACTTTTTAACGAAATTTTATAATTCGAGAAAAAAAGTCAGAATTGTTGGATAAAAAGTTGCAATTATCTCGTATTTTTTTTATTCCGTGGCGACAACAATCTTCTATAAATTTGCTTTCCCTATAGAAATAATAAAAATTATTCTGTTTCAAAATATCTTCTGAAAAATATGTATCTTCCGAAAATAATTCTGTTTGTCTTTTATGTTATTTCTCATTCTTTTCAGACCCATAATTCCTCAGTACAAGACCTTCACCACCACTATGGATGCCCCCTCTGAACATGTTGCCATGGAGCTGGACTTCGGCCATTTTGATGAGCGGGACAAGACGTCTCGGAACCCACGAGGTGGACGGCCCAACGGCCTCCCCAGCCCCACTCACAGCGCTCACTGCAGTTTTTACCGTACACGCACCCTCCAGGCTCTGACCAATGAGAAGAAGGCTAAGAAGGTACGGTTCTACCGCAACGGCGACCGCTACTTCAAGGGCATCGTGTATGCAGTGGCCAGTGACCGTTTCCGCACATTCGATGCTCTGCTGGCTGACCTGACCCGCTCTCTGTCTGACCACATCAACCTGCCACAAGGGGTCAGATACATCTTCACCATCGATGGATCACAGAAGATCACCAATCTGGATGAGCTTGAGGAAGGTGAGTGTTCTGAGTTAGGCAGTGAGGTTTGAGGAAACATTTTTGAAAAATTTGGAAAATCTCTGCATGTGCATAGAGGTGTATTTATGTTTATGTTAACCATAATGTTTATTCTATACAATTTGCATATTAGTATTGAGCAAAAAATCTCAACGTAAGCAGTTAGCCTGAGAAACATTCACAGAGATTTCAGACTAGCTACAGTATAAAATATACAGTACATGTCATGAAGCATGAATTTGTACATCTTACAGTACATATATTTATTTGCCGGATAATCACCAAAATAAAAACTAGATGGTTTAGCATTTGAAAATGAAGAATTTAATACCAGCATTGTAATTTTGCAGTTGTTTTTTTATTCTTTATTTTACGATACAATAGTATTATTACTTCTTATTTTGTTTAATATTTTTTGTTTAAAAACAATCCCACAAAAAATCATAATTGTTATTATTTTATAGGCATATTGAATGGAACAAAAACAATAGGACTGTAGCCTATAAAAACTCGGGTCCCACTTTATATTAAGTGGCCTTAACTACTACTTACATCAAAAAATAAATATTATAGGTATTATAAGTAATATATATTGTGTTCACATTGTGTTACAAAACACTTTTGCTGCTATTGAGGTGGGATACGGGTAAGGTTAGGGACAGGTTTGCTGGTATGGGTAGGTTTAAGGGTAGGTTTAGGTGTAAGGGACAGGTTTACAGTGTAATTATACATGTAATTACAGAAATTAATTACAGATGTAATTACATGCAGGTATGTTTTAAAATATAAGTACAATGTAAAAACATGTATGTACACTATAAAAGATGAATGCTCTTTTTTAAAAACGCTTTATTGCTAATTTTATGGTTACGGTAAAAGGTTTCAGTTGGTTCTTGTAAAGAGAATACCCAAGTGCGAACACTCAATTTTTTCCAAAATTGTTCAGCTCTAAAAGAATGGTTTGCACTTAAAAGGATAGTTCTGTCATTAAAGGTGCAATATGTAAGAATTTTGCAGTAAAATATTCAAAAACCACTAAACCAGTGTTATATATTTTGTTCACTTGAGTACTTACAATATCCCAAATGTTTCCAACTATTTGTAAATCGTGAGAAAATTGCAATTTTAACTAAGGCTCCGGGTCATGTGAGGAGTCGCCTGTCAATTGCATCATACCCGCGTTACCCTCGGTTTCCGGTTTTATTTTGTAGAAACCATGGAAACACCAAAGACGCTTTAATATATTACATGTTTTATTAGACAAGGGAACAACTGTTTTGATATATTTATTGACAGAAAACGAATCATTGTAATATAGCTCGACACGTTTAGTCTTATTGTTTAAATCTAATTTTCTTGATTTTTTGCGAGTACCATGCTTTACCATGCCTCAGAGAAAAACACTATTTTGTCAAGTAGCTAACATAGCATAATCAGATACAGCTTTATTTTTAGTAACAGTAATACAGCATTTTCTCCATCATACAATACGTTTTAAAATTAATTGCATGCCATTTATCAACACAAGCCATCCAGCATTTATATAAATATGATATTCTAAAATGTGCAACAAGTGTCTCACAGCAGCTAAAGGCAAACGCTCAGAGTAACGTTATAACATCATTTTCAACACACTCACATGTATCAAATATGATAAACAGAGCTGCGTTACCTCATACTCATGACCGGAAAAGCGGAAGCGGCGCCGGCGACTGTGGCATAATAAAAGTCCCGCCTCGTTCAGCTCCCATGACACTCGGTCCTGCTCTGCTTCATACTACAGTAACGTTAATAATCGCATCCATGAACATGATTTCTTCCCGAGTCCTATCCCGATTATTTCCACCAGCTGTGATGTGAAGACCACATGCCCCAAGATTCCGCGCTCAAACTTGGAGTCATCAAGCTATGCCTTTGTTTTGAATAGGCCTCTAGCGACCTCTAGCAGACAGAAAATATTACATATTGCACCTTTAATTACTCACCCTCATGTCGTTCTAAACCTGTAATTCTTTTGTTCATATTCGGAACACAAATGAAGATATTTTTGATAAAATTTGAGAGCTTTCTGTCCCTCCATAGACAGCTACACAACGACGCTTCAAAAGATCATAAAAAAGATTGTAAAACTAATCCATATGAATTGAGCGGTTTAATCCAAATTTTCTGAAGAGATTTGTTGAACAGATTTAGGCTTTTATTCACATATAAACATTCATCAACTAACACACTTGATTTGCGAGAACCAATGAGGTTCATTCTCGTGTTACGCAGCACGTTTGAGTTTCTTGAAGAGGTTTGTTTTCGCGCGTCTAGCAGGTTCGGTTGAGCTTTTGTTTATGTTCACTGATCAATGTTTATATGTGAATAAAAGCCTAAATTCAATCTGTTCATCAAAGTCTCTTCAGAAAATTTGGACTAAACCGCTCAATTCATATGGATTAGTAAGATCTCTTTACGAACTTTTTGAAGCGTCAAAGTGGATGTTGTGTCAATGAAGGGACAGAAAGCTCTCAGATTCCATCAAAAATATCTTAATTTGTATTCCAGAGATGAACAAAAGTATTTTGGGTTTCGAACGACATGAGTAATTAATAACAGAAGTTTTACTATCCCTTTAAAAACTGCAAATTCACCCCAGTCATTCTAGAACAATTATTTTCAAATAGAACTATTCAAGTCATCTTGTGAAAATTCCTGTATTTTTTACTATATCTATATCATAGAAAAACTAAATATCACACTGTCAGTTTAGGATTACATTTATCCTGTTTCTGTGGACTCTTAGTTTGAAGTTTTCCCTTAACCTCTTAATTTATATTAGTTCCCATTGATTATAATTCTCTGTTCTTCGGTGTAATTCGGTGATTCTTCCTGTGTTTCAGTTTGTTTCCATAGTTACTGATTAGTTTCCTCCCAGATAGCACACATACATCTCCAAGATGTCTTTTTAAAGAGCGCTTCATCTGGAAAACATCTGTTGTGTGCAAACATCTGATGAACATCTTTAAAAAGCAGTTTTACATATGTTCTAAATCATTAACATCTTAAAGACAATTTCTAAATATCATTTCTTTGTCATTTATTGTCTTTTCTACCTCAGTAACTCTTTCCTCGTCTGCATTTTACACCTTAATAGAAATGTCCTATTAGTTTGTGATGAGCACTAAACCAGTTGTTAGTGAAACACACACTGCCTACCTGCACTAAGCTCTCCAAGAGCTAAAAGCAGATTGGTTGGCCTGTCGGGTTGCCATGCCAACAGTAATTTGCCCATTAAAGGTTGACACCAGCTTTTAATCCTGTACATTCACACACATACATACACACACACACACACACCTACACACACGTCTAAGACTACAGTCTAAAAGCAAACAAAAGCTGAAACTGAGGTTGAAACCAGAAAACAGTTTAAACGAAATTATTCACAAAAAAAAGTGTGAACGAAGTATTTTATGTAGTTCAGGCTGAATTAATTGCAGCATATTATTACTTAGGATTAACAACTGTTCAAGGAATATCAATACAGTACTGCCTTTTATGTCCAGCAAATATGGAACATGGCCAATGTACACATACAGTGGTAAAAAGGGGTTGTGGCTTGTTTTCAACAGTGCTATTTGGAAAACATTTGAAGCTATTTTGCATAATTTAACTTAAACTCTAAAACCACAGAGTAGTGTTTTCAAACTGTGTCCAACATGTTAGCTCATGCTAACATGCTAACATTTTAGGCCCTGTTTACACCTAGAATTAAGATGCGTTTTGGTTGATCGGCTCACAAGTGGACAAGTGTAAAAAGGGTGTAAAATGTTTTGAGATTGTCCACTTTGGAACACTTCCAGAGGTAGTCAAAAACACATTTAATCGAATTGCTTTTGTAGTGTAAATGCTCATGTGGTCAAACGCATTCGAACAGCCATAAAAGACCACCTATTCCCCACCTACTGACCTAGGGTTGAGTCACAGGTCAAAGTATGTGTGACCGGTAATTACTTTAATCCAAATCTAAACTGTAGGGAGTCAATACTAGTGCACTTCTCCTGCATAGATAGTTCACATGAAGAAACTAATTTTGAATGTATTTTGAGTCAGATTGTACAATAAATCATTGACCACAGCATTATCAGCTAATTAGGCCATAAAGGATTAGTGTCAGTCTGATTAAATTTGGCATGAAACGGAAGTTAGGGTTAGGATGAATAGGATATTTTTTTTCTTTCCTATTGTGACGTATATCAGAGTGAAACAGCTTCTCGAACAAGAAAAAATGTAGGGCAGGACTGGTTTTTGTTCACCTGAAATTGATTGGATGGTTGTGGTTTGCTATTGGTTGTTCTCACGTGAGTGACAGGTTGTCCCGCCCTCGCACCAGTAAACACGTCATCAGAGAAGATAATATGGTTTATTTTATCCCATTTTGTTGAAAATAAATATGCAATAATTCAGGCAAAAATGGTAGAGACTTAAAATATCAGCCATCATATTGATCGGCAAAAATTGTGCATCGGTAAATCCCTAACTGGAATGTTCTTAGAAATTCTTTGTAGTTGTGTTTCAACCCACCAAACTATTTTAGCAATTGGAAGCAGCAAATGTTTTTTCACATGAAAAGACAAGACATTCTTCATTACTGAGCAAATCTGCCTTGTCAGTATATGTTGAATTTGAAATGAATCAAGCTGGGAGCAGACAGCAAATAAAGGAGCCTAGAGGAACATGATCAAAATCTGTTGCGCGCACACAGACACACACACACACACACACGCACATGCACACACAGAAACACACCCACACGCACACACACTCTACCGCTAAACCAGGGTGTATGTCTGGAGCTCAGCTATTCTGTGTCATCTGCTGGTGTGATACATCTGCATGCTAACCGCACTGCCTATACATTTAATAGCCTGTGCTGCTTACACAGCACAGGCTATTAAATGTTTTTTGAAATGGTGGAGACTTTCCATTGCCTGCTATAGTTTTTATACAAACCTAATAATATTTTCTACCACCCCTCACAGAAAGCTTTTTGAATTTTTAGATTTTCATTATTTAGTATGTTTACTAAGCCGTTTTCCTTGTGGGGACCATTAACTGCTCCCCAATGTAGTCACAAATATCCTAAAGGAATGTGAACAGGATTCCTGATGGATTTTCTGACATAATTTAGAGCCAATCCTAAAGGATACAAATGGAATTGATTACATTCCAACTTAAAAAAAAATAAAAAAAATTCCTCCATTTCCTTCAAAGAATTCCTACAGAATTATTTTCTCATTGGATATGTAATATTACAGTAATATTTATCAGATCTCTACTTGTATTGTACTGGTATAATGTTTTGCTCCTGCTCAATTAAAGGAATCACATGGAAATAAAAAAAAAAACCTTCTAGGGGTTTTAGAGGGTCCTACAGGGACAGTTTATCTTATTGGTAATCATAATAATCGGGAGTCCAATAAGGCGATATGTTATAAATATCCATCCATCCATCCCTTACACAATTACTATGTAATTACAATGTTACTAACTAACTAACAAATTTTTTTTTTTTCTCTCTGTTTCTGTGTTTTCCACCTCTCCAGGTGAGAGCTATGTTTGTGCCTCCGAGAACTACTACAAGAAAGTGGACTACACCAAAAATGTGAACCCCAACTGGTCGGTCAATGTGAAAGCATCAGCCAGCCAGAAGAACATGCTGGCTAATCGCTCAGCCTGTGAGGCGAGGGAGAGCAAGGACTTTGTGCGGCCCAAACTGGTGACTGTGATGAGGAGCGGAGTGAAGCCACGGAAGGCCGTCCGTGTGCTGCTCAATAAGAAGACGGCGCACTCTTTCGAGCAGGTGCTCACTGACATCACAGAGGCCATCAAACTCGAGAGCGGAGCAGTGAAAAGGATCTACACACTGGATGGCAAACAGGTATGGGAGGAGTACAGCAATACACTATAGGGCTTTTCACACTTGAAAGTGTGAATCTTGGGTTATCTTGCTTCACGTTTCACATTGGGGTTACCTGGGGTTTTACCTGTGGTTAACAATTAATCCTGGGAATTCACAGGGCTCCCAACTCTCATGCAGTTGACACTGTTCTCACGCTCTCACATCACACATCCATTTTCTCACAAATTAAAAAAAAAACATAGCGGAACAAAGAGGACATGGACAATGCGCTGACAGACAAGACAGAGCAGGTTAAGTCTCAGCTTTCAAATTCTGTCAATTTTATTACAAAATTCAAACAATAAATGATGTTTCATTAACAAAATTCAGGAGGAGCATGTGCAAATAATCTATCCAATCAACTTGTCATCAGCAATTACCACATTTATCCTATCAGCATGAGAAAAAGCCTATATACACTCACCTAAAGGATTATTAGGAACACCTGTTCAATTTCTCATTAATGCAATTATCTAATCAACCAATCACATGGCAGTTGCTTCAANACAGCTATGGAAAAAATTAAGAGACCACTTAACATTGATTTCTGAATTTGGAGTGGTCTCTTAATTTTTTCCATAGCTGTATATATATATATATATATAAACACAGTTGACTCACCTACAATCCTACAGTTTTCAACATTCCTCCACCACCCCGACTCCTCACTCTTGGCTTGTTCCTACCACAGCCAGGAATACGGGGGGGAGTACTCTGGGTTCGGGCCAAATACCCGGCCTGGAGCCCTCTCCCCGGACAGCATGCAAAATACACTTACCATTTACTATTTGACTTATTTTTAAGTGTCAACTTATCCGTCAACCGTTTTGGCGCTCTTTAATATGTCTTGACAGATTGCTGTTGCGCCTCAGTTCAAGCGGCACATTAACCGTTCTGTCTTTCTTTTTATTACTAGTTATAGCACCAAATAAGCAGGAATGAACATTAGAAAGTATGTTGAAAGATACAGTACAGCTTACTGAAATGTATCATGTCTCATGTAATTGTTCAATGAATGTGTCAACTGCAGAAAGATGTGAATAAAACAGCTTGTGAACAATATGTCACGTAAAGCCATTCAATGACCATATAGCATGTTAGTCTCTAAAAACTCTACAGATGAGCATTTTGTTTCCTTGAGAAAAATGAACATGTAGGCCCTACTGTATCTGATATTTAGCCAGCTGAATCGATATTGAATCAAGATACAATTGAATCGAAAATCTCTAGCATTGCGCATTCTATATGGTCTTTTCCTCACTCCAGCTGTCCTGTTTTCTTTCACCATTTGACATTTTTCCCATCAAATGCTGAAACTACTGTTTATACAGTTTGCAGTGTTTCCATGACAGTCCAAAGCACGCGAATATGAGCCAAGCAATTGGCTGTCTGTTGCTAAGCATCTAGCTATAACTAGGGGCTCATTCACACAGAATGCGTTTTTGCTTTGAAAAATGCGAGATGCGGGCAGTGGAATAGGGAAAATACGCAAGATGCGGGCAGTGGAATAGGGAAAGAAACGCAAGGTCTTGAATTTAGAATGATGATAACACAGGGTTAAGCGCATGTGAAAAGCCGTTCTGAGACAATGTATTCAGAATTGAATACTACCATATTCCTTAATGTATACTGTTCAGTATGTAATGTATACTGCATACTATTTTTTTAGTAATTGGATGTGAAACAGTGTATAATATGCAAAAATACACATTTCAAACTTTAATATGCTACATTATGGTCACATGACAGTGGCTTTTTGACGTCTAAATCAGTGAGTATAAATTATCTTATAGATAATATTGTTAAAATTATAGAAATTATTTGAATGCGATTTTGTAAAATAATGTCACATTTTGGCAGTCTGAGAGATGTTATAAATTATGGCTAATATCGCTTCCAGTTCATTTTAAAATTGTTTGTTTTTAAACCCTATACCTTAAACACCTATGCAAATGATACATTTTGTGAAGGCACTACAACATTACAATGTGAGCATAATCATGATAGAGACGATGATTCAAAATCTCTACCTGTTGACAAATTTCTTCAGGTTTATCACATCTACCAGTAAATATTGCCCAGCCCTAAGTGTGTTGTATTGTGGGATACAGAATCTCACGCAATATGATCTGTGGTACTGCACGTTTTGGCAGTTGTAGTAGGTCATCAGGGTATTCCATCAATACAGTAAATTTGCATATTGTGCACAGTATACATACTGCAGAAATAGAATGAGAAACATGGAAGTATGCCATTCTGAACATTCCCAATGAGATACAAACACACATACAACACACACAAAGAACATCATTTTTGAATGTAAAACATCAAGAGTAAATGAACAGGTACTCTGTGTTTACTTTGTTGATCATTTTTATGTTTTTTTTAAATGAATTATCAGTCATTCAGAAAAGTAAACCAATACAACAAACACAGACACACACGCAACACACATAACACTGCAATAATCAAATTCCACTCAGCTAGGTTTTATGTTTCCTGTGGGAGTCTGCGTTTCAGGCCAAATATAATTTAGCCATTCATTCAACCTCACTAATGGAAGGTTTTGGTTCACAGTATAAACCAGCCTCTGCCATCATTCAATTTCTGTTTTTTAATGCTTCTATTTTATATTTGTGTTCCTGTAAATCATTTTTCTTTGACTCCTGAAATGTTTCTTGTCAGCACCACTAGCCAAAATATTGATTTCCAGCTTCAACTAAAACTCCCCCATCCTCCAATACCCAGCTAAAACCAGCTTCTGATTGTTTGGCTAGTTTCGTCATTTATGGTCATTAGCTGTTCTAAGCTTGTCTAGATGGTTGATTAGCTGGACTACCAGTAAGAAGATTAGATGTCAGTTTTACAAACATGCTCGCCCCACTGGAAAACTCAATTCAAACCAATTTAAGGTACAGACTGTGTTTTGGAAGATGGTTTAGGTGGTAGACCAGCTAGTGGGGACCTTGCCGAGCTTGTAAACCATTTTGGACCAGCAAGAAGTCATGTAAAACCAGCCATGTAACCGTGAACTAAGCTTGGCTGATTCATTTTACAATATCTACAGCTCCGTATGTTTAAAACACCATCAGCTAACTGTGCCGTGTTTATTAATGTGCAGCTGTATGTGTGCTTGCTTTCTGATATGGATCATTGGATCTTTAATCCTTCACGTCTGCTTCACTTTGATATGATCATTGATTGCAGCTGTACCATGCATCTGCATAGCAGGAGGGACATGACCCTCTGTTAACCTTTTGCTTTTCTCTTTCAGTGACCCTTATTCTCCTTTTACGTTAGTCTCATCTACTGTATCCCTCCTTCATTTTATTAACATTTACATAAGCATGTTCTCGTGCTCCCTTTATCTCACTCTGTCCTTCCAGAGTATCCTTTGTATTTGCTCGCTCAAGCAGAACTCCATGAATGCTCCCTAATGAGTTCTTAAGAACCGGATTCTGAACTGCAAAATTCAGATAACATGGACATTCAGACCTCTACCCACAATTCATAGTAGCAAAAGAAGTACATCCCACACAAGACTTGTCTTTTCAACTCGAATAACTGAAAAGAAGTTCGTTGGACTGGACAACAGCAATATGTCAGGACAGATTTAGGGAATTTCATGTTAACTGAGGTAGGAAATATATTTTAGCTTGAAGTGCATGCTGGGATCTACATTTCATTGAATGGTATAAGGACATTGGAGTACATTGAGGCATATATGATTAACTTAGGCAACAGAAATCTTAGATTTTTTGGCATATCCAAATTAAGTCCATTTGGTTGTTTGTAGACTCAACAGCAAAAAAAGTTCTGTTTTTACAAACCTGGTCCAAGCCACATTCATTTGGGTTTTGAAATCTAATATGTATTGATATGTTTTTCATGCTCTCTTTTGATTAAAATCATGACACTTACGTCATTACAATGGCAACTGATTTAGAAATACTGGATTTTGACCTCATAGATCCGATTTTAGCACTTGCATAAGGACAGTGCGGACATTCAGTCCTAAAGTTTGGATTTGAAAAGCGAATCGGAAATGTTTGCACTGAGAACAAAGCATGTGCTCACTAGAGCTTTTGTCACACATATTTTAGGCAAGATATAACAAAGTAATGTCTGTACTTCTTTAGCTGTAGAATCTAAACAGGTCTATCTGGTTTATTCAGTCCATCTTTATAGATGTTGCCCAGACTTATTTCAACTGCCCATGTTTGTTTGCTTTAGTATTACTCTATTGATTGTGTTTAAAAAAGAAAACGATTGAAGCCAGGCCAAGCTTCCCATTTTACAGTAGGTTATCCAGCATCTGATTCCTCTATAGAGTCTGATTATAGTCCTTCTCTAATCAAAACTTCTCATTTTGTTATCATCTTGAAGGCCATTTTGAAATTAAATTCCATGTGAGATTTTGGAGACCTTGCTGGAAAATGCTTGCTGGGAAATACAAACAATATTTGAAGTACTCCAAATCCAAGTTTCAAGAGTAAGCTGGAGTAAAAAGACAAACGCAGAAAATAATTTTCTTTGGTATCGTGAAAAGCTTTATACAAATGCAATGGAACGGAATAGATTTCACTCTACCTGTTTCTGTCTCTTTCTCATTTGCTGTCACTGCCTCTTCCAAGATTAAATTTTACTTTTATTTGTTTAGACCCAAGACAGCCAAGGCCCCCAGGATAAAGCAAAAATGGAGGGAGGGAAAGAGAAAGTCAGACAGCTTGTTCAAGGTTCCTCAGTTGCCGTGAGGCACACCAATTTCAAACTCTCTCTTCCTCTAAGGCTTGTGTCTCTCAAGGGTGTGCCAGCTCTGCTGTGTGAGTGTGTTTCCTTTGTATTAATGTGAACCACTACACACACACATGCTAACAGATGGAGGTTGTAGGATTAGAGTGTTTTGCGGAGTTAAAGCCAAGCTGTTTCTATCCCACCCACTCTTCTTAGATATGGGTAATTGCAGCATTTGCTGTGGTCCCACTGGAGTCTCTTATGTCTCACACACTTAATTGATGACAACAGCAATCTCTTAGCTTCCGGCTGAGGGACTCAAAGTCAAGGTTTGTTAGGATGTCACCCCTAGGAATCAGTGGCCGAAGGAGTATTCGGACAATTAAGCCACACTTAAAAGTTTATGAATGTCTTTGCATTATGTAAGAAAATGTGAAACCAAATGCCATTTATTTTAAAGATACTGTAGCACAAGCAAACTATTCGGAAAAGAAAAAGAATCCAAAGTTTTGTAGGTTTAATTATAAATCAACAGATATACTGTTGAAAACGAAGACTGTAAATGTTTATGGATCATGTCCATAGTTAATGTGATGAACAACACCTGTAGTTACTCAGATGGACACCTATGTGAACTTAAAGTTGGCATGAAATGGAAGTTGTGATCGTCTTTCCTACTGTGGCTTCTGGAATGAGAAAAAAGTAGGGCAGGACTTGATTTCGGAATAACTGGAAGCACCAGAAGCCTCGTACCTTCAAGTTACGAATGAACGCATCTGCTTCTGCATTAAAAATAAGGCGGAAACAGACACCACTATATTTTTCATATTTTCAAACATTTTTAAGAGTATGCTGCCTAATATGCTGTTGGTCCTCTACATGCTGCCAAAACAGCGCTGACCCACCGAGGCATGAAGGTGTCTTGTGATATCTGGCACCAAGATGTTAGCAACAGATCCTTTAAGTCCTGTAGGTTGCGAGGTGGAGCCACCGTGGATCGTACTTATGTGAAGTGACATGTGGCCAAGTATGGTGACCCATACTCGGAATTTGTGCTCTGCATTTAACCCATCCAAGTGCGCACACACACAGCAGTGAACACACACACACCGTGAACACACACCCGGAGCAGTGGGCAGCCATTGCTGCGGCGCCCGGGGAGCAGTTGGGGGTACGGTGCCTTGCTCAAGGGTCTCACCTCAGTCGTGGTATTGAGGGTGGGGAGAGCGCTGGACATTCACTCCCCTCACCGACAATCCCTGCCGGACCTGAGATTCGAACCCATGACCTTTGGGTTACAAGTCCGACTCTCTATCCATTAGGCCACGACTGCCCCCTAAACCACGACTGCCCCCTGTTATTGGTCCAGCACATCCCACAGATGCTCAATTGGATTGAGATCTGGGGAATTTTGAGGCCAGGGCAACACCTTGAACTCTTCATCATGTTCCTCAAACCACTCCTGAACAATGTGTGCAGTGTGGCAGGGTGCGTTATCTGTCTGAAAGAAACCACTTCCACTGGCCGGACACAGGGTTTGCCAGCAGAACATTGCTCCGGGCATCACACTCACTTCACCGGCTTGTCGTCGTCCCACAGTGCATCCTGGTCCCATCACTTCCCCAAGTAAACGGCCCACACATACACGGCTGTTCTCGTGATGTAAAAGAAAACAGGACTCATTGGACCAGGTGACCTTCTTCTACTGCTCCAAGGTCCAGCTCCAATGCCTGCATGCCCATTGTATGTGCTTTCAACAGCGGACAGGGGTCATCATAGGCACTCTGATTGGTCTGCGGCTATGCAGCCCCATACGCAGCAGAGTGTGATGCACTGTTGTGACACATTCCTCCCATAGCCATTATTAAAAATTTTATGACTTGTTCCACAGTAGACCGTCTGTTGGCTCAGACCAGATGGGACAGCCTTTGTTGCCCTTGTGCATCGCTGAGCCTTGGGTGCCCAACACCCTGTCGCCAGGGTTTGTAGTTTTTCCCTCCTCGGACTTCTGTTGGCAAATGTTCACCACTGCTGACTAGGAGCAACCCACAAGCCTTGCCATTTCAGAGATACTCTGACCCAGTCACCTTGCCATAACAATTTGGTCCTTGTCAAAGTCGCTCAGATCTTTATTCCTGGCCATTTCTCCAGCATCCAACACATTGATTATGAGAACCCAGACCTTAAAATGTGGCCTTGTTAGGAGATGATCAACGATATTCGCTTCACCTCTGACTGGTCATGATATTTTGGCTCATCAGTGTACAGCTCCTAACTCAAAGGGATAGTTTGTCACCATTTACTCACCCGCATGTTGTTCCAAACCTGTACGAGTTTCTTTCTTCTGTTGAACACAAAAGAAGATATTTTAAAGAATGTTGGTAACCAGACAGTTGACGGTAGCCACTGGCTTCCATAATATTTACTATGTAAGTCAATGGCTACTGTCAACTGTTTGATTTCCAACATTCTTTAAAATATCTTCTTTTGTATTGAACAAAAGAAATAAATTCGTACAGGTTTGGAACAAATTTAGGGTGAGTAAATGATGGCAGAATTTTCATTTTTCGGTCAACTATCCCTTTAAAAAAACAAGCTGTTTTACCTTAAAATGTAAATCTGTATGCAAGTGCAAGGTACTTTAACTAAATGAAATACATACACATCTCTCGGTTTTGCTCACATGCCAGCAATTACCCCATTGGTATGCGTGACATAGGTTGCTGACCTCTGACCACTTTCTGCATAATTGGGCAGTTAGGGTATGTATTAATTAGTGTTAATTAATTAGTGTTATTGGTCATTAATTATAATGACCAACTTCCTTTAGCTTGTTTACATGACGTTTAGGGGTGGGTAACTGTACATTTTGACTGCATAATGCCAACCTTGCCGCTTTGAGAAGCTGCATCAAAATGTGGGTGTGGCATCTGAAGCTTTTTGGGTAAAAATTATGAAGGAACATGAATTTAAAAAACAATTATAATTATGTGCACATTTATATTATAAATCATTTATAATCAACACTGCAGTATTCCATAAAAGAAAAACAGGAATTGTCCATTTTGATTTCATTTTGACTTTAAGCCAGTTATTACCAGACAATTTGCATATCATCATGTGGGTGGTGCTGAAATCAAAACAAAATGGAAGGGGGACTAGAAACATTGTGTTGTACAACACATGGAGAAGGCATATCCTGTTTTCTTGCTACCTCTCAAGCTCATAAACTCTGTGTTCCGTGACGCTGTCTGCAACGATTTTCATGTGGAGGTCAAAGTGCCGCATGATGCTTGTGTTGAGAGGTGCGTCTCCTCTCTTCTCTCTCAGTATCGGCAGCTGCTATGGCTGGTTGCTAAGCAACCACATCTCTGCACAAAGACGGAGCCCAGCTGGGGTGGACTAGTCTGCCAGTCAGCGCGTCCTTCCGGAGGTGTGATTGTGAATGTGTGAGCGTGTGTGGAGGGGTTATTGAGTTTACTGTATGTGTAGCTAAAAAGCTTACAGCTCCTTGTTGATTCAGATGAACAAGCAAACAGTCAATCTCGAAAATTGCACCATCTGTGTTAATGCACACCTCTCATTATATAAATATTTACTAGATTTTCACCTTTAAAAAAAAAATAAAATTGCTTGCATCTGCAAAACTCGATCCTAGGGTGATAAGGTTTATTGGCAAGGTGACGCTTCATCCATTTTATTGTCTTCCAGGAGAAAAATGTAAGTCTGATAATAGTTCACCTCTCCTCAACAAGCCACGCAATTTCAGGTATCATTCATGTCTGTAGCACAAAACATTGCTGTAATTGTGTTGCTTGCCTTAGCAAACGCCCCTGATAATTATATGCTTATGCAGAATTGAGCTTAAAATATGATAATAATATATAGTGGTATTTATTAAAGCACAGTTTGATGTTTTACTTGATTTTTCAGAAATGGATGTTCACCCTTCATTAGAAAAGAGTGCAATTTAGTTTAACATATTCTGAAAGAGGCATAATTATTCTCTGTCTGTGATCACGTAAACGGCACCCCTTCATTTTGGTATCTCTTCAGAAAGCAGAGCGAGAAAGAGACAAAGAGACGGGGCCATTTTGTTTCTCTTTTCCTGCATTCGGCTGCAATCTAGTGGTTGTGCACTACACTATAAATCTTGTGCCCCTTGTGTAGTACGACACTCGACAGTATCACACCTCACAGCTGAGACATGATTAGCTCATCATTTCTGTTTGAAAGGGGTCATGAACTGCATTATTCTTTTTTTATTTTCTGTTTCCTGTGGTGCACTTATAATGTCAGTAGGATTTTTACTCTGGAACCTCAAAGGCTGGAAAGTTATCAAAAGAAATTTGAATCATGAATCAACCTACAGTACAGTCCAAAAGTTTGGAACCACTAAGATTTTTAATGTTTTTAAAAGAAGTTTCGTCTGCTCACCAAGGCTACATTTATTTAATTAAAAATACAGTAAAAAACAGTAATATTGTGAAATATTATTACAATTTAAAATAACTGTGTACTATTTAAATATATTTGACAAAGTAATTTTATTCCTGTGATGCAAAGCTGAATTTTCAGCATCGTTACTCCAGTCTTCAGTGTCACATGATCCTTCAGAAATCATTCTAATATGCTGATTTGCTGCTCATGCTTATTATCAATGTTGTTGGAGTTGTTGCCTAATATATTTTTGTGCAAACTGTGATACATGTTTTCTCTCAGGAATTCTTTGATGATTAGCCAGTTCAAAAGAACAGCAGTTTAATGCATCCTTGCAGAATTAAAATATTAATGTCTTCGAAAAAAATAAAAAGAAATGAAAAGAAAAAAATCTTCCTGACCCCATACGTTTGAACGGTACTGCATGCTTAAGTCAAGGCATCTCGGTTGTTTAGTTGTTCAAATAGACTATTCCACTCCTCTACTGGTAAAATTTGTTCTTCCATCTCTCAGGAACAGAAGCCTTTCAGCCCTGTTGTTAGGAAAACTACACTTTTCAGGGACCTATTTGTTTAGGGCATTCAACAAAGATAGGAATAAATGTTTTATCCGCGGTGTTATGTTACCGTGTAGGCAGAGGTTGACCAGCTTTCGTTTAATTTCAGATGTCAAATGGCTCTCGTCGAGGTGAGTGAGATATTGAAGTAATTGCTCAGTTAGGGAGTTTTGTTCCTATGAATTAATACAGACCGAGGTGGATTCTTGACTGAATAGACAATGCTGCAGCTCAATGTCTTCACCCTCAGGCTCATGTCGACATAAAATCAAAACCATAGCACAAACTGTAAATATAGCAAACGCACACTCAAATACACAGTTTCACAAATAACAGAGAAACAGGCAGACGCTATGTGACATGTTTTATTCATTTGCCAAATCGTCTACGGCACAACACTGCAGAGNAATATATATATATATATAATCAACTCATTAATCACACATTTTCTGTAATTAATCGCTATTAATTATACTTATATTTTATATCGTATAATTTCACATTGAAATGTAGAAACAACATAAAGAATGTATATTTGAAGTATTTGTTTAATGGCTTTTTTTTTTTACTAAGTATCACCAATTCACCAATATAGCTACTGTAAATGGATTTTTCTCAATTTCTGGGAATGAAATGAGTAATTATAGCCATTCAACATTACAGTATGATTGAGAGCCATCATTTTTAACATTTAATAGGCTTTAAAAAATATAACAACTAAACTTCACATAAACCTATTATAATAAATGTCACATTTAGCAGTGCCTCTAATATAGCAGGGCTCAACACTAAGGATTTGTTTCGGGCCGGTACTGATTTTTACCTGCTCTGCCAAAATATAAAGATTAATCCTTATTAAAGCTACAAAACTGATTCAGTCAAGAGCGGTGAGTGATTTTCTCTTTGTCTTTTGTTGTTTGATTAACATTACTGACACAGACAGCAACAGGTATATTAGGCTGCTGTCACTTTAAGACCTGAAACACATGATGCAGATTAAAGATAACTCTTTACGGTCATTTAAGACTTCTTAACTCGTTTAAGACTGTGCTTACGAGGATAATCGGCATATAATTCGACATAATTTTGTGTGTTTCTGTCCGTTCAAGTGTGAGAGAGAACTGGCTTGCTGTCTGGAGTGGCATTCGTAATTAGTATACTTCTTTTGAACTAAAATACAAAAGTATACTTTCAGTCTACTTTTTATGTACTTCTCATAACTATACTTTATGCACTTCTCATAAATATACTTAAAATTGCACTTGACTTATACTGACAGAAAAGTCTAAGTATGTTTGTCCTATACTTGTACTCAATCTTTTTAAACAAGATATAGCCTACTTAAAAGTATAATTAAGTATTCTAAGTATACTCGGCTTGTAGTTGTGTTTACTCTTTTAATTGGGTAGCCTATTAAATACTTTTATAGTTTAATAGTTTTACGTACTGTCTTATAAACTTACATTGTTTGAAAATATTGATTTATAAAGAAAACAGATATGATCCTAATTCTGAGTATCTGAATATTTGTGTGTAGTCCACTGGTAGTGTACAAAGGAATTTACTTCCAATCTACTTTACTCTTTGCCCTCCATTGACTTCACTGTTATACGGTAGGGGGCTATTACGCATCTTCTGAAATAGTACAGAAGATTGCTTACGCAAATGTAAAATAACACAATCATGTTAATCAAAGCTGACTAACGTTACTGAATGAAATGTCAAAACCAAGAGGAAATGCCTGTGAAGATTTGGGGGTGTTGATGGACTCAATCTACTCCATCTATGTTTTGATCATCGTTCTGAATCCACTCTGGATGTAAAAAATGCGATTTTCTCAGCTTTTTGTTTAAAATGTTGCTATTTTTATGAAACTTATCCACATTCAAGTGTTGATAAAAAAAGGATGCATGAAGCTAGAATAAAAAAAATTTAAAATGGAAAGAGTTAAAGTATAGTTAAAGGCATATTTCAAATATAAAAAATAGTACCTAAATCGGAACATAGTTGTATATGTTAAGTGCAAAAATAATGTATAACTAGTAAACTATAAATATGATGTTATGTTCACTTAAAGAAAACTGTTTTTATGAAGATCACTACCAAGGTCCAGCATGGATCGGTTTCTTTGTCCAGCAGGTTATTTGTATTCCATTCGGTAACTAGTGTGTGCAGTACAAAGCTACGATATCTCTTTCTACATCAGTGCTGTAAGCGCAGTTAGGGGAGGGGTGTATGCGGCTACCTCCAGAGGAAGACGAACGTCCAGTATTCAAATTCAGCACAGTCTTTGTGCTGCCAGAAACAAAACTACGAAAGAACCTTCTTAATATGCGGATGATCTCACTCACAGCCAATCAGATTCTTTCATTCCCCCACACATGCCCTTATCTGTCTAGCCATTCAAGAGAAGTTTTTTTTTTCCTTCTTTTTTTCTCTCTCTCTGTTTTGCTGAGTGAGCGAGCTACAGACAGCAAGTAATCGCAAAGGATGTTGCTATGGCGACAACAAATCTGCAGGGCGAATGATGGAACAGCAATTGCTGTGACAATAGTGCTGTAGGAATACGCTGAGTGGACGCTTTATGCTTAGCTTCACAAGGCCAAATACGTGGTGGTACAATAAACCATCTAAATCTACTGTACAGTAACCCCTCAGATTACATACTGCAGTAGCATTTCTGCACTCTGTTTACTGCAAGGGCCCCTGACAGCTACACCCAACCTCCTGTAAACTGTGACTGCAAATAACACATCCAGTTTGAATCCTACATCAGTCAGCATTGAAACAGCTGGCCAGACAGTTGTCATGACAGCAGCGTCATATGGGACTTGTGGGCAGTGTACGATAACATCACTTTTGAGTGTGACCTTGCAGACAACTGGAAGGGAAGAAAACAGCAGGGCAGAGGGAGTCTGCAGGAATAACACAGAAATATTTATTCACAGTATAGTGCTGTAATGTATTGTGTCATGTAATGTGATTGCATTTTGAGATATACAGACAAAAGGAACAGAGAGACCACATTCTGCTGCCAACGGATGCTTTTTAAGGGTATTCACACTTGGGTTCATTCTTTACAAGAATCAACTAAGACCTCTTTCAGCAAACAAATTGAAAAGAGTTAAAAAAAACAAAAAAAAAAACTTTGCAATGACTTGGCTGGACTTTAAAGTGGACTCAAATCCACAGCCGACATTACTTTCACACTGGTGATTTTATGAATCCAATTAATTTGAATATAATAATAAAAATAATAAATTATTGTAATTATACGTATTATATTGTAATTTAACCTGAATTATATAAAATAAAGACTCTTGTATAAAATTACTCTTGTAATAATGCAATTTTACAGCAAAATAAACATGACATTTTCATAATTATAATAATTTTATTTTTACTCTACATTTTATTTTACACTACAAGTAACAATACTAATATTTGTGTTAAATTCTTCATTTTTTTAAAGTTAAATCCTCAAGCTTTTACTTGGAACCTACAGGGAGACCTTAAAAGTCACCATAAAATCAAAATGGACAATTCTTATTTTTCATGGAATATTGCAGTATTTTTTATAAATGATTTTACCGTGTACATTTTTTTTTTAAATTCCTGTGCTCTTGTGATCTTTAATCAAAATAACTTCCCCTCCCTCTTGTAGCGACATCTCTTCTCTGATGATGTGATACATTTTTTCACTCGGATATATGTCACAATAGGGAAGAAAAGACTATCATAACTTCCGCTTCAGGTTACATTTTATTTTAAGGTGACATAGTTACATTGTACTAACTCAAGTAAGTACTGAGTAATATTAATGGCAGCTGCTATTGGCACTAAGTGAAAATAACAGTATATTCTATTTACACTAAGTGACAATATCAGCATTTTCTTAGCAATATGCTATTTATACTAAGTGACAATAGCCATAGAATCTATTTACACTATGTAGAAGTATCAGTTATTTGCAATAAGAATAAATAGTATTTAGATGCTATCTATACATTATATTGGCAGATACTATTTGCACCTCAGTATTTTTGTACATTAACAGGATGCAATAATGTCATAGAGTGTAAATGATTATATTTATTAAAATTATTAAATGGATGCAGCCTTATTGGGAGAATAAAAACCCTCCCAACATCTTACCCTAACCCTACCCAATAAACACTTTTAATATTATTATTAAACACTCGTTCACAGTTTATTTCCACTTTTAGAACATTATTTAAATTTTTATTGAAAATAAATGCGAGCTCAGCAAAAGGCGGATTCGAACCCACGTCGATCGCATTAAAAGCCAGGTCTGCGAGCCTCACTCAATACTGCTACACCACTGAAGACGTTGAATTCTGCGCATCTTTTTTAAAACAAACAGACATTGGTGGGCGGAGCTAGTGTAAATAGCATTTGCCAACAAGGGACGCTATTTGCACTTAGTATAAATAGACACTCCGATTATGAATTAACCATATGTACTTACTATAGAGTTATGGTTAGGGTTAGGTTTTGGTTTAGGGTTAGTTAGTTGTAATTAGGCATAATTTACTGTTATTACTATAGTAAGTACATGTAGTAAAGTGTATCTACGTCACCTTAAAATAAAGTGTTACCCCGTTTCATGCCGACTTTAAGTCATAGACAGCAGGTTTATAAACATTTTTCGCTACAAAGCTGGTCTCTCACCTCAGAAAAACTAACTTTACTGTCCTGTCAGATGTTATACTGTGCTTGTGGTGTGCACTCTTCAATTGCGCCTGCAAATTAACATTATACAACAAAGTAGGTTTAACTTCTTAAGGGAATAACAGGTCATGAACACTGAACCCAGTATACTTTTTATACTTCTGCATACAAATACATATATTATATATATATATAT
>RJVU01046259.1:2239776-2260038 GCA_003731715.1 Anabarilius grahami | reverse complement strand
AAAATCAGACTCATAATTACTAGAGGCAACAATAATAATCAAAAAGATGAGCATTTATTAATAAGCAATTTAATAAATGTTTATTGTTTAAATATTATTCAAAAAAGTATTAATAAATGTTTGTTTATTAAACATATTAATAAATGTTAATTTCGAACATATTTTGGGTTAATTTTAAGCAAGAAATACAGTAATTTTTTAACAATATTTGGGTTAAATAAAACTACCCAGCAGCCTGGGCAAACATTTAACCCAGCCGCTGGGTTAAAACAACCCAATCACTGGGTTTGTCCATTTTCAACCCAACTTGGGTTGTTTTTAACCCAGCATTTTTTAGAGTGTATTATATTTATGGGACATTTCCTCAGTTCACCCTCCACTGACAGACAGATGTGAAAGTATGTCAGCTTTAGACCTTGCTCATACGCATGCATAAATTTATTAACAAGTAATTTATTTTACTTCGATGCTTTTGAAATTCAAGACAGGTTCCTTTTAGTGAGTGTGAGGGAGACATGAGTGGCATAGTAGCAAGAAACAAAGATGCAAAGACTCGCTCGACACACTCAAACTTTTTTCTTTTTTTTTTACTCATTGAACCCAACCCCTAAAATCTCTAGAACAAACAGGGACGCATCAAGTGGGCGAATGTTCAAAAGGACAGTGTGGTCAATGGCTGCATGATCAAAGGGATGTGAACAATGTACCTTTATCTTCATTAATCAGATATTCGTATTCACTCATTTAATAAGGATAGTGCAAAATCAAATGTTTTATTTGACTTAGTCTTTTATGTTGTATATTTTAAACCTTGAAAATAAATCAGTTTTAATGTGATTTATTGACATTAACATTTTTTTTTTGTACATTTGTATTGCCAAAGCATTTCCCAGTTTGTCCGAAATTACCTTGTTCCCACATACTGTATACACAAATGACTAGTGAACTGGGTAAATTTATTAAAGTCAGCTGTATTTTATGGTCCCAAAAAGACACTTAAGCCATTATTTAAAATGTACACACTGTTTTTGCATTATATACCAAAACATCAAACCATACTGCAATTATTCGAAAGGAATAAAGCACAAGCACAATTATTTTATAATAGATAGATAGATAGATAGATAGATAGATAGATAGATAGATAGATAGATAGATAGATAGATAGATAGATAGATAGATAGATAGATAGATAGATAGGCTCTGTCTCTCAGTGAAATGCATCTTGTCACAAAAACATTAATTTTGTTGTTCATATTAGTAAAAATATATAATAGAAATATAGAAAAATAAAGCAAAAAGGAAAGGAAAATAGCCAAGGACAAAATATACTGAATATGTTAAGTTAGAATTAAAAGTATAATAAAATAAATAAAAATATTATTCACATTGTTTCATTCTGTTAGTATGAAGGTCACCTCTGTTTGTTTGAGGCACTCTCCCTTCACTTCTTATCATGTCACATGACATAGCAACACCACACAGCATCCGTCCCTTAGACACGCACATAACTGATCAAGATAACAGCTGCCTGTGAGCTGTAAGCAAATTGCAGATAATTTTGTAATGTAGGTCTTTCCTAGATGCTGACCTCAGGAAACCTGTCATTGTCGTTTAAGAACAACACTAATCGAGGAATTCCCGCTGAATATTTCCAAAAGCTAGATAGTTAGGACTTAAAACAGGTCATTTGATTGGTTCATTGATCCAGGGAGAGCCACGCCCACCAGACCTGCGTATTCTTCTTAATTAATTCCCATCACTTCTGACAATGAAGGCACACACACACACACACACACACACAATCTCAAATGCTTTGTGTTGTTGTCCCTGTTGCTCACTGTGATCTGAACTCTGTTAGTTCAGTCTGTCACATTGGCTGGCAGGAACAAACTCTGTTAGTTGTGTCTGGATGAGAGGAGACATGAGATGACAGATGAGGGTCAGACAGACGCACACACCCTGAATCTTAGCTTCCAGTCACAGTGTCGATGCACTGCACTTACACACTAAAACCACACACATGCATGAACAAAAAGCACAGAAATCACGGCTCAGAGTATCTTGACTGAAGTCCTCGTCCCTTCAGGACATTCTGACACTGATCCACATTCAGTATTAGCATGACTACCAGACCAATCAGACCCATCTCTCTTTTTTATGCAAATTATTGTCTGAAGTGAATATTTAAAAAAGATACAATCTTCCTTTAGCAGGATCACACTGAAAATGTTCTAAATAAATAAATAAAAACACTGATCTTCCATATAAAAATTTGTCATTTATTATATTTATGTAGAGGTTATAACATTACAGGGTTACTTCAAGTAAATAATTTAGAAGAAAAAAAGAACGAAATAAATGGTCCCAAAACATTTGGAATGTAAAAGTAGATATCAATACTTGCAAATTTGCTTGTAATAAATACAAAGGCAGTTGTATTCTATGTAGTTATATGTGCATGCATAATGTGTCTAAAGAATGAAAGAGAAATTATGCCTCAGCATTGTCCTTTGGGGAAATCACTGTTACCATGGTTTCATCATGCACCTCAAGTCAACCCCTGCTCTTGACCTTTGCCCTCTTTGACCCTGAGGTCATTCTGTGCCTTGTGGGGGTCATAGTGAAAAAAATGATTACTGAGATTAAGCAAAAGTTTATCATACACTTGAATTTATATTCTGTGCTGGACTGGGTGTGTCTGGGAGCAATTTGCAGATTGTGTGTCCCATGAGACCTTCTTAAATGGCCCATTTTTATGAGCAGTTCTGACACACACACACACACACACACACACACACAGTCCTGCCTCTTGAGGTTTCCCAGTTTCCATATAATCAGCACAAGACAGGAAGGGGAGTGGGGGCAGCAGGTGCAGGGGGCTGGACTGACACATGATTGACAGGCGGATTGATTGCTTTTGAATGTCAAAAGCTTAGATAATTGTCAGAATCTGTCTGTAAATGCCATACCAATAAGGCAGTAGTGGTTTAACAGTGTTTTTTCTGCTTTCTTTGACACACAGATTCCAGACTCTTGACAGACAAAGACTTTGGTATTAGCCTGAATTTCATTTATTAGCCATTTAGAAATAAGATCATCAAAGAGACTTATGCTGCATTCACGCCTGGCCATAGTTACCGTAATCCTCAGACCTGGAATTGTGTGTTTCTATGTCAACACTATTAACACCAAAATGAATCTGTAATTTGAGTTATCAATAGACAAAACCACAGTACATCATGTAACAGTCGTTATGCCAATGCCTTATTAATAAACTAATAGTTTATTTAGTGGGACATTAATTGCATTCAACTTTGTGCTATAGCTACATAAACTATATTGCATTGTCATTGTCACATTGTCACTATTATCTTCTTGCATTATTAAAACATTAACAGTAGTCAATAATGGGAATTATTAAACAGAAATATTATGAGATACATATCTAGTTCAGTCATGAATTTCTAGATTGCGGAAGCTGATAGGTCCTTTAAATGCATTGCATTTACATGCATTACATACATTTAAATAGCCTGGTTCAGTGTTCGCTGTGGGCTAGTGCTGAGAGTTCCTCTGAAACCCTCCACCTCCCCAGCTCCACCTGCCCTGATCTGCTATGGGATTTATGAATGTCTATTCATGCATTCTGTCTTCATACAGCAGCAGCATGCTAACATGCTTACATGTTAACTTGATTAAATGTTAACTTACATGCTCACAGTAGCATAATGGCTGTAGGAAGTCCATACTTGCTCTGCAGCAGCAGCAGCTTCCACCAATATGAAATACATTAACATTGTCATATTCATTAACATGCCAAAACTACTTCGATAATTGTTGTGATTGAACTACTTAACTATTTTACTGCTGAGAATCTGCTGCCATTTTGAGTGTTTCTGCATGACGTTGCAGCGGTCAGGTGGTAAAAGTCAGAGCTCTCTAAAAAATTTAGAGTTTAGCAACTGCACAGCAACATACTAAAAACACTCTAAACATGGTAACATTGCAGCCCAGGCTCATTAGAAAAACTTATCTTTGTCAACATTTTTGCAAAATGCAAAATACGTTGCGTTGTGCATGTTTCTTGACAGTTTCAAAGTGAAATGTCCAGTGAGTGGCGCTAAAAGCGTGTTTAGATTTTTCCGGAACAGATGAACGTGAATACGGTACGTTTTATTATGTTGGAGTTTGTATGTATCACAGCAGTCCTGAATTGAAATGTCCTGTGAGTGGCGCTAAAAGCTTAATGCTCCATCACGTTTAATAACATTCACCTACACTAAACCCTAAATGGTAACACTTTTCAATAAGGTTCATTAGTTAAACATTAGTTAATGTATTAACTAACATGAACTAACCATGAGCAATAAGTGAAGTGACATGTGGCCAAGTATGGTGACCCATACTCGGAATTTGTGCTCTGCATTTAACCCATCCAAGTGCACACACACAGCAGTGAACACACACACCGTGAACACACACCCGGAGCAGTGGGCAGCCAATGCTGCGGCGCCCGGGGAGCAGTTGGGGGTACGGTGCCTTGCTCAAGTGTCTCACCTCTTTTGGTGAGACCCAACACACTACATTTGTTACCCAACACACTACATTTGTTACTGTATTTACTAATCTTCGTTAACGTTAGTTAATGAAAATGCAGTTGTTCATTGTTTGTTCATGTTAGTTCACAGTGCATTAACTAATGTTAACAAGTTAATAATGTATTAGTAAATGTTGAAATTAACATTAACAAAGATTGATAAATACTGTATAAGTGCAGTTCATTATGTTAACTAATGTAGTTAACTACTGTTAACTAATGAACCTTATTGTAAAGTGTTACCCCCTAAACCTACCTGATAGTGTTAACAAAAGCAAATGTGACATAAAAATGCAATCATAACTATGGCATTTTAGCTTGTTTTTGAACTCTTGTCTTTGAGCTCTTTTACCGTGACTCGTCTTTCACGGGATTCGTACCCGAGCTCTTCGCATCACAAGTACAATTCTGTACCAGCTGAGCTACCGAGCAATCTTGTTGTGTCTGTAAAGTGATGCAAACTCCAAAATATATTTGTTTACAAATCATGCACTTTGGTAAAAAGTCTTTTGAGGTCATAACATAATTGTGCAAGGAGCCACGTGAAAACAAGTCTTTATTAATCCATAATCTGGCCCTGTAATCATAATTGTATGTGAAAACGATTGCTGTTTTACTGCCTCTAGTGTTCATTTCTGTTAGAAACTGCAGTGATATGTACGTATTGGTACGTATGTTGACAAAGGTAAGTTTTTCCAATGCCTGTGTTGTAACATTGCCCTATAGCAACCACCCAGAACAAACCCTTAACAACCACATAGCAACACCCTAGTAGCCACCCAGAACACCACAGCATTCACTTCCCTGAAATACGACCCATAGGAGCGTTTACTAAAGTTTTGCCCCAATTGACAACAGGACACGTTCGTTTTTAATGCATTGTTCCCTTTTATCTGCGTCATATTTTGGGTTTTGCATAGCTCAATTGGCAGAGCATTGCAATATATAACAATATGTGATCATGTGATTGTGGGTTTGATCCCAGGGAATGCATGTGCTCATAAAGTGTATATGCACCATAAATCACAGTCATATATATATACATTTGCAAATGAGGACATCCTCAAAAACAGTTTTTGGGTGGGTTTGTCAGATTTAGTTCACTTCTGGGTACAAATTTGTAGGTAGGTAGATGAATGTACGTACTTATATATACATGCACACACACACACACACAAACATGCGCATGTACGCACGCATGCATCCGTCCAAGTATGCAGACACACACCCTGCTGGCCAGCTGTTCACGGCAAGGGCGGCATAGATTAGCTTTGTCATATATCACTGTCTCTCTCTCTGTCTCTCTCTCTATGTGTGTGTGTGTGTGTGTGTGTGTGTGATAGACTGGGGTGGGACTCTTGACTTGGCTGGTGGTGACCCAATTATAGCACAGAATGTCAAATAGCTGTCTCCAACGTCCAAAACATTTAGTTCCTAGCTTATGAACAGCTGGAGGATCAGTAATAAACTCTAATGTGTCAGTGTGTGAGCATCACTCTAATTACCAACAGTCTATAAAAAATGCTGGGTTAAAAACAACCCAATTTGAGTAATTTTGGCAACCCAGGACTGGGTCAAACAAACTCAGCACTGTGTTGTTTTGACCCAGCTGGGTTGGGTCAAATGTTTGAAAGTCAGGACTAAACTGTATGAAGTGCATGCCTTCTTTCACGTCCATATTCCCATAACCCTGTCCATAACCCTGGGTTACTGATTATGAACTCAAATTGGGTCAAATCAACCCAGCTTCCTTATAAATATATTTTTTTCTTTATATCTTTGTTTCAATATTTTGTTGTTCATCTTCTTTTTAGGTGACTTGCTTGCAAGATTTCTTTGGTGATGACGACGTTTTCATTGCCTGTGGACCAGAAAAATTTCGCTACGCACAGGATGACTTCTCTCTGGATGAAAACGGTAGGTCACACCTTTTAGTAACCTAAAATATTGATGATAAAATAAATTGGATTTGTGTCCATTTTTACAGCTCAAAATACATCTGCCCATGTTTAATCTCTACATTTATAATTGTAACAGTTGTGTATGTTCTTACAGCTTTTTTCCTTTTTTTCCCCCTTTTTTTTAGAGCACAGAGATTCTCAAAGATAAATGTTCAATTGTTAGTTTGTAGAATGAGGTGTTAGGCATTCACCATGTAACACTGTCTTGCAACTAACCCAACCCTAAACAAAATTTCATAATTTGACATAAACAAAATTTTTTTTTTTTTTTAAATCTATTAGTAAGAACATAAAGAAACTTCTGTGGTTCCTTTTTTTCTGTAAAGCTGCTTTGAAATGATATGTATTGTGAAAAGCGCTATACAAATAAATGTGAATTGAATCAAATTAGCAATGTTATTCCCATTTCTGACCAAACAGAGACGGTTCTTTAATTCAAACTAATACAGTAGTTGCTAATATATATATATGTTTATTCAGTTCTGCTTTTGTTTCAGTTGTTGTACAGAGATGGTATTAGTTTATAGTACTGTAATTAATCTAAGACTGAGTACAGATAAAATGAATCCTTCTATTGTTGTCCCCCATGTTATCAGTAAAGCCTTCGATTCAGCTGATCACAATATTTTCAGCCAGACTGGCTGGTTAGGTTTTTCAGTAACAATGTTGGAATTATTTCTTACTTGAAGAATAGAGAGACATATTTAACAGAATTTATAGCCTATAACATTTTGTACACTAACTCCTTTACAATTTTGGCTATTGTACAAAAGCAGCTCAGTTTAGTTAAGTCAGTGTGACATCTGTACACTCTCAGTAACACATTCAGTCTGTATTTGTTTTAGAGACGGTAGTGAGAGCAGGAGGGAGCTGTATGCCATTGGATGTCATTAATATCGCCTCTCAAAATCAGGCTTTCAAATGGGTTAATGCATTATTCAGATTCACATTTGCATATGTAAATAGCTGATGTGCGACTCACATGGGTGTAATACGGTTCAGAGACATAGATAAGGTGTCAGACAGCTCAAGAGGAATGTGTTTGTGTGTGTTTGAGAAAGAAAGAGGGAGAGAAAGAAAAAAGATATATGTTAAGAATATGTAGAATATGTTAAGTAATAACATATTGAGGTTACAATTCATTTGGTAACACTTTATTTTACAGTGTCCTTGTTACATATGTTGCATTTAGTTACTTTAGTAATAGCTCTAAATTATGCATAATTACAGACAACTAACCCTAAACCAACCCCTATTCCTAACCCTAACCATATAGTAAGTACATGTAGTTAATTATTATTACTCAGCACTTAAATGTATAGTTACACGGTAACATGGACACCTTAAAATAAGGTGTCTTCGTTACACTGTAATTATACATTTAAGTACTGAGCAATATTAAGTAACTACATGTACATGTACTGTCCATAGGGTTGGGGTTAGGGTTTGTGTTGGTTTAGGGTTAGTTGCATGTAATTATGCATAATTTATAGCTATTACTATAATAAATGCATGTAACATATGTAACAATGACACTGTAAAATAAAGTGTTACCCATATTGATTTGTGTCTGCAGTAGAAGCATCACCAATGTTGGATGCTATTCTTCAAAATGGAACGTTTCCAAGCTACAAGATACACAGAAATTACAGTAGCTATATTATGTTTTTTAATTACAAATACTACATTCTACAAAACAATAGTGTCTTTTTATTTTCTTTTGCATTTCTGTAAAAAAAAAAGTACAGTGCTCAGCGTAAATGAGTACACCCCCTTTGAAAAGTAACATTTTAAACAATATCTCAATGAACACAAAAACTATTTCCAAAACGTTGACAAGACCAAGTTTGATATAACATCTGTTTAACTTATAACATGAAAGTAAGGTTAATAATATAACTTAAAATTACACATTTTTCAGTTTGACTCAAATTAGGGTAATGCAAAAATGAGCACACCCCACAACAAAAACTACTACATCTAGTACTTTGCATGGCCTCCATGATTTTTAATGACAGCACCAAGTCTTCTAGGCATGGAATGAACAATGACCTCTTTTAGAGACCGGATGCTAGATGGAGAGTGATGCTCAACTTGTCTCTTCAGAATTCCCCATAGGTGTTCGATTGGGTTCAGATCAGGAGACAAACTTGAATCATTTTCACCCTGTTCTTCTTCAGACATCCAACAGTGGCCTTAGATGTGTGTTTAGGATCATTGTCATGTTGGAAAAGTGCACGACGACCAAGGGCACGGAGTGATGGTAGCATCTTCTCTTTCAGTATAGAGCTGTACATCTGTGAATTCATGATGCCATCAATGAAATGCACCAGCAGCACTCATGCAGCCTCACATAAGGACACTACCACCACCATGTTTCACTGTAGGCACCATGCATTTTTCTTTGTATTCCTCACCTTTGCGACACCATACAGTTTTGAAGCCATCGGTTCCAAAAACATTTATCTTGGTCTCATCTCTCCAGAGTATAGAGTCCCAGTAGTCTTCATCTTTGTCAGCATGGGCCCTGGCAAACTCTAGGTGGGCTTCTTTGTGCCTGGGCTTTAGGAAAGGCTTCTTTCGTGGACGGCACCCATGCATGCCATTCCTCTGCAGTGCACGCCGTATTGCGTCATGGGAAATAGTCACCACAGTTTGGCTTTCTACTTCTTTAGATAACTGCATTGAACTTGCATGCCGATTTTCTTCAACCCTACTCTGACACCTGTGTAATGAATCATTAGACTCACCTGTGGTTGATTTCTTGTTAAATTAGACATTTGTTGTCTAAAATTTAGCTTTGCTCCAGAGACTTTCAGTGGGGTGTACTCATTTTTGCATCACCCTAATTTGAGTAAAACTGAAAATGTAGTTCTCTAAGTTATATTATTAACTAAATTAACTTTAATGTTATAAGTTAAACAGATGTTATATAAAACTTAGTCTTGTCAACATTTTGGAAATTGTTTTTGTGTTCATTGAGATATTGTTTAAAATGTTACTTTTCAAAGGGGTTGTACTCATTTGTGATTTCATGGGATAGTGCAGAATTTTTTTTATTTTGGGTTACACTTTATTTTGATAGTCCACTTTATACATTATAATAACTATAACTTTGCTACTACTTGTCAACTAACTCTGATAAGAGTATTAGTAGACTGTTAGGTTAGGGTTTGGATTAGTAGAATAATTTGATAAAGTTACTTATAGTCAGTAGAATGTCTGTTGGCATCAAAATAAAGTGTGAGCAGGTATTAAGCAGACAATACGGCAAATTTATTTAATAGTTAAAAGAATATCCAAAGTGGACTATCGAAATAAAATGTTGTCTTCAATTTTGTCTCCACTTGAATTTGGTTTTGTAGCAAGTCATTTTACAATAATTTTCTTATTTCTGTTTTTCTGTTCTATATTTTGTTTATTATTTGCATGTTGTTTTGCGATGTTTCTGAATGTCTGTTTTCACTTCTTTTTTTTAAATTGCTTTATTGGCATGACTGTAAAACCAATAACATAAATAAAATAGGTTGATAACGTGTGTAATTTGTATGTCTGTGTGGGAAGTAAGGGCACAAAGTTTTTCAAAGTGTTTTGTTTGGTATTTGTCACAGTAAAGTTTCTGACGGTGGCTTCTCTACTTTGTTGTATTCTTAAAGGCTGGCTTTACGTCATACGTATGCACTGTCTCTGTTTCTCTTGCTGTAGAGTGTCGGGTGATGAAGGCCCCTAAAGGACAGAGGGGCTCCACTAAGAGTCCCGGCCCAATGCGACGCAGCAAGTCTCCGGCTGATTCCAGTGAGCCTATAATTATGTGATTCATGTCAGCTCAACACACCTTTAACTCCATAATGAAGCTTTACTAACTTTAGTCAATTCCACATCAAGCCTAAAGCACCACAGTTTCTTGCATGGATGATTGACAAGCTTTCAATAATACACTTTATTTTATTCTAAACTGCTTTGTCCATTATGTTATACTAGCAAGTTTATTTTTGCTTACACGGTTAAATTATGCATGTTTATGAATCATCTGTTGTTTTGTTTTTATGAGATTTTTAACACCTTGTCACTTTAATTTGGTTTTTGTTCTTCTATCATAATCTCGCAATTGCTCATGTTTGTGTGTGTTCTTGCAATGGCCTGTGCAATTAACCTTCTGTGTGCATAAATGGTTAATCTTGTCTAAATGATTTTAATATATATGACATACATGCATAGCTACTCACAGTAAATAAACAGATTTTTGATGTTTAAACCTCAAAGACCCACTGCAGCAAAACTGCAACAGTTGTTTAAAGTTAAATAATGAATACACAGCAGTTTTGGATCAAGTTCATAAAATGTAATGTTTTTCTTGATTTCTTTTCACAACATGTTCAGTTAAAAAAATTCACATGTATATATATTTTAAATATTTGTCATCATAGTCTAATGAAAGTTGAAAGAGTGCTCTGAAATGAACTTACTGAAGTTCTAGCTCACTGGGAAGGCCTTTATAAAAGTCAAAGCAACTGCACTGAAGTCCTCTAAATGCTTTTTCAGTTTTATACCAGAGATCAGTTAGGAATATTCCAGGATCATAAAACTTTAAAGAATGCCAGAGGGCTGCTCTGAACATATCCGAATTTCAGAGTCTTTCAAACCATAGGTACTTATTTATACTCATGATATGGTAAAAGTTTGCAGGTTTGAAAAAAAAAAAATCTAAATTCACCCGAATAACAAAATATGCACAAACATCATGAAAGGAAGAAAGAAAGAAAGAAAAAAAGAAAGAAAGAAAGAAATGAGCATAAACATCAATATTTGGGATTAAAAGATGAAAAGAGAGGACGCCTGTCACACAAGTTTGAGTTTGATGTAAGCAGATAGATTTGCTCTGTTACATGTTTAATATTTTAGAGAGGAAGGATCACTCAATCTTCCAAGGGAGACTGAGCCTGGGGACACTTTTTAATCTGAGGATGAAGGCAAAAAGGCCATGCTTGCATATTAAAGGATCAAGACTTATAAATAATAGAGTTTATGTTGTAAGCATATGTGGCATCTACATAAAGAAACACAGGAAAACAAAGTGTCCCATCAACAGTACCGTCATATGAGGTCAGATGTAAGCATTATTACTTTGGCAGGGTTGCATGCAGAGGTTGTGGCTGAGAAAGAGATTTATAGAGCTGGGGAAAAAAAACATTACAGTAATATGTCCTCATTGACCTTTCCACAGTCAGCAGTATCATGATATGACTGCCATCTTGTGGTGGCAGAACCTCACAGAGTTTTAAATCATTTAGTTAAAGGGATAGTTCACCCTAAAATGGAAATTCTGTCATCATCAATTTCTTTCTTCTGCTGAATACAAAAGAAGATATTATGAAGAATGTTGGTAACCAAACAGTTGGACCCCAACTGGGTTGATTTTTCTCTCCATACTATGGAAGTTAATGGGGTCCATCAACTGTTTGGTTGCCGACATTCTTCAAAATATCTTCTTCTTTGTTCAGGAGATGAAAGAAACTCATACAGGTTTGGAACAACTTGAGGGTGAGTAAATGATGACACAATTTGTATTTTTGGCTGAACTATCCCTTTAAATGTGGTGTTATTTCTGCACTGCACCAAAACAGAATTGCAAAAATCAGATAAATTTCCTGAATGCTTGATACTTGCTCTGGTCAGAGGAATGTGGTATTAGGGGAGAAACATCTGCAATTCTGAACACTTTTTTGGGACAAAAATAGGCAAAAACAGACACGATGCGTTGTCAAAATGTTTGCTCTGTTTTCTGCAAAGAGAAAAATGTATAAATATAGGCATATTTGCTAACATTTTATTAATTTTATTTTAGGTGTACACTTTTATACAGTAGATAACCTCAAACCTAATAGCCTAATTGGAATAAAAGCCATAAAACAAATTTTGATTTCATGAGGTCTTTAACATGAAGAATTTTTTGTTTCACAAAAAGGACAAGATTTTATTGTAAGAATAGCTCATTTGTGCATGCTAACTTTTCTTGCATGGCCTGTGTGCTTTAAATGAGTGTATCTGTATCTTTGTACCACTGTGCACACTCACTGGTGGCTGGACTATTTCTTTTTTTTTTTTAGCTATTTCTTTTCATGTTTCTTTATATCTCTCCCCCTTGTGTTAAAGCCCATCTTGTAAGTTTTGTATTGCACTGCTCTCCTTTTGAAATAAATGAACAAGGACATTTTGAGCTTTTTATATTTGGTTATTTTTTTGTTTACCATCAGTTCTTGTTTTGTACATCCCTTTAGTTCTCTCTTTTTCAGTTTCTCTTTCAATCCATATTTTACATCATTATTTGAGTTCAGAGTGTTGTTAGAGTATAACATTACACGTGTATCTGACTTTTTTTTTATAGGCCTATCAGGCCCTTCATTTCAGCAAGGAAACCCTCTCTTCTTAACAAGAACCATTTTTTGCAGCTATAGGGTTCTTGAATTTTATTGTAGATTTTTCATATTCTTTGTTCTTTAGCACCAGATGTTTAAGTGATAATGAAACAAAAGCCTATATGGGACAAGCTATTGTACCTGCATAGCCTAAAGTGTGACCAAAAACCATATTTGGAACCATTTTTAGGAGTGTAACCGATCATGAACACACCTCAAGGCTAACTTAGAGAGAAAATCTGAACAAGTTGTGCATTTAATTAGCACATGAAAGGCTAAGATCAGCACTTTAAGAGAAGTTTTTTATATCTCCTTATCCAGGTCTTCCAACAGCGCCTGGCTTTTCATCTGAGATTCTGTTCTCTTTGTTTTATTCATTCATTAGCTGGAACGGTTTTCAGGCCTGGCGTCTGGTCCTTAGGTTTTTGTATTGCTTAAATGAAAGCTCTGTTTTTAAAACAGCCTTTAGTACTTTAGTCCACATGATCACACCACTCTCACATATAAACACAGATCTGGTGTATCATAGCAACCTGCACTATTCGTAGAGAGATGTGTAAATGAGTTCCAGCGAACAGATACACACACTAGCAGCTGGCTAGACGACAGTTGACAACATGATTACACAGGGAGGAGGGAAGACACTGCCTAACCCCACATTTTGTCTTTTCTTTTCCCTTAATCTTTATGTCTGTGGCTCTCCTTCTATCCCTCTCTTTCACATTTGCACTTTTTATTTCTCTCTCTAGCTAATGGAACAGGCTCCAGTAGTCAGCTCTCTACGCCCATCTCTAAGCAGTCGCCCATCTCGACCCCGACTAGCCCCGGCAGCACTCGCAAACAGAAGGTAACTTTCTGTCAGTTCCTGTATCTATAGGTTAAACTATTCCTTCGTTTCTCTTTTCTGAATATATTTGGAAAAAACAACTTAAAAACAACCCAAGTTTGGTTGAAAATGGACAAACCATGCGATTGGGTTGTTTTAACCCAGTGGTCGGGTTAAATGTTTGCCCAACGTGCTGGGCAGTTTTATTTAACTCAACTATTGTTTAAAAGTTACTATATGGCTGGCTTAAAATGAACCCAAAATAGGTGGCTTAAAAACATCCCAATTTCTGGGTTTGTCCATTTTCAACCCAACTTGGGTTGTTTGTAACCCAGCATTTTTTAGAGTGTACTATTTTTTGCAGTATGCCGTATGTTTACTGTGAACAAAAATGCAGTACATAACTAGAGCACTCTGCATGTAATACTGTATTCCACAATGCAATGCATTCCACTTAACTTCCACTTAAATTCCAATTCAGTGTCATACAGAAAACATTTGTGGTGCTTTTATAATACTTTTTGAGCTATTTTGAAAAGTAACAACCATAATGCATGCACCAATACCCAATCTGGCAAAAAAAGGTCAGTATTGGACCATGCACAGTGTGCAGCAGGCACTAGGCCAATATACAACACAATACATACAGTATAAGCAGAATGCTAATATTATATTACAAAGAAAGCCATACTGTTAGGTCCAGATTTACTACTTACGCAAGCGCAAACTACTGTCAGGATTAAGTAAAGATAAGCAGTGAAAATAGCGATGAAAAGGCGTGAGTTATTTTTGACCTTCTGACCTTCTTGCATATGCATTTGTAGGAGTTTCCCTTTCAGACGCAAAATATATGGGAGGAAAGTATTTGGTAACACTTTATTTCAATAATCCACTTTAGACATTCTACTATAAATACAAAGTTCTGCCATGAAACTCTAGATGCACAGGCTAATAGGTCCTTAACTCAACCTGCTCGTAATCACATCATTATCTATAGGACACAGATGATTGGTTCCTGCTGTATTAGTAGCCAATGAGCTTGCATGCTCAATCTTCAAATACATGAGTAGCATTTGCTTTAGCAGTGCAGCATGCTTTCAGAAACCCTCCACCTTTCCCAGCTCCACCTGTATAGATCTGCTACGGGTAATTCATGTACACTGTATTGTACAGCAGCAGCATGTCTTACTTGTTCACAGCAGTGTATCAGCGTATGTATTGGCAGTAGCAAGTCCTGTACTTGCTCTGCAGCAGCAGCAGCAGCGTAGCAGATCTATTCCACCAAGACCAAACATATCAACATTGTCATACCCATTACCATGCCAAACACTCTGAGAGTTGTCATGACAGAACTTTAAGTAACTTTGCAACTACATGTCAATCGACTGTCTGCCTAATATCACCAAGTTCAACATGTTCCTGGATCAGCTTTCCAATCAACCAATCAGATTTGAGCGACAAGTTTACAGTTTATGTCAATTTTAGGCTTAGAAACAGGGTTAGGTGCTTCTACATCAGTGTTATTTACCTATCATTTCCCTCTGATTTTAGGGATAACTTATGGGTATGATTAGGTTTAGTTGTAGGAATATGGTTAGGACTAAATTTTTGGACAGGAATGTTATTCCAGGATCAACAAACTCTGCCTTACTTGGCAAAATCATAGTGGCAAATTAATGAGAGTTAGTTTACCTGTATTGCATTCTTATAGTTATACTATCGAAATAAATTGTAATTTTTGCAACATGTGGTTTTAATCACTGGTATTTGCAGCATTGTTTAACGAGCACACACACACACACACACACAAAAAAAACCCAAAAAACAAAAACATTAACCCGTAACGCTTGACATGCTGCGATAGTTGCTGAGGAGGAAGCGCATAGAACAGTTAGCGCATGATGGAAGGGAAATCATTTTTTATTTGGAATGCCAGAGGCAGTTAGTAGATTACCCGTACCTGAATATCATCGGCTCTTCCGGTTTGCGACCCTGCGTTAATTTGCGCATTATCAGTACATCACCTGCAGAAATTCCCACTCCCATCTGCGCTTATATGGAATTATGGTCTCACACTAATTTGCTCTGTTTAGTAAATCTGGCTCTTAAAGGATTAGTCCACTTTTAAATACACTTTTCCTGATAAATTTACTCACCCCCATGTCATCCAAGATGTTCATGTCTTTCTTTCGTCAGTCGAAAAGAAATTAAGGTTTTTGAGGAAAACATTCCATTATTCTCCTTATAGTGGATTTCAATGGCTACCAACAGATTGAAGGTCCAAATTACAGTTTCAGTGCAGCTTCAAGGGCTTTAAACGATACCAGATGAGTAATAAGGGTCTTATCTAGCGAAACGATTGGTCATTTTGGAAAAAAAATACAACCGTTTGTGCTTTATAAACAAAATATCGCCTTGAACGTACTTTCCGCTTCCGCATTCTTCATAACGCTTACGCTGAATGTCCTACGCCTTCCCTATTCAACTTACGGAAAAAAACGAAACTGGTGCCGCGTTCGTTCCGTAAGTAGAATAGGAAAGGCGTAGAACATTCAGCGTAAGCGTTATGAAGAATGCGGAAGCGGGAAGTACGTTCAAGGTGATATTTTGTTTATAAAGCATAAACGGTTGTATTTTTTTCGAAAATGACCAATCGTTTCGCTAGATAAGACCCTTATTACTCATCTGGTATCGTTTAAAGCCCTTGAAGCTGCACTGAAACTGTTATTTGGACCTTCAACCTGTTGGTAGCCATTGAAATACACTATATGGAGAAAAATCCTGGAATGTTTTCCTCAAAAACCTTAATTTCTTTTCGACTGACGAAAGAAAGACATGAACATCTTGGATGACATGGGGGTGAGTAAATTTATCAGGAAAAGTGTATTTAAAAGTGGACTAAACCTTTAATTATGATGTAAGCAGTTTGTCTTTATTTCACCTTGACTTACCCTATCCCATCTTCACCTCTAGGATCTATACTTGCCTCTGTCTCTGGAAGATGATGATTCACAGGGGGAGTCCATGTAGACGCTTTCCGCTCCGTACGCCAATCAACATGCCAGTCACAGAGGCATCTCTGGTGCTATCTGTCTTTGAAACATCAACATCACCGCCCCAGTTGCCAGGGTGAATGCACGCATCACCTTTGCTGCCCCTTGGCCGTCAGGCTTTAGACCTCGAGGCTTTGCAGCGATGGTCATTGCACTATTTGCTGCTTGAGAATTTGTTGCATCCATTTTCTGTGTTTTGATAATAGATTTGTAGTGACCGATGGAAATGTTAAGTATATGCGGGGCATATGCTGCAGTTTTCTCTTGTATTATAACAACAAACACCCAAATTTGTACATGTGGTCGGCTGTGGCAATTCATTTTATATATATGAGAAATTTGAGAAACTTAACTGTTAACACACAGCAGGTCAGTTTAACTCTTTAAACATCCAACCATCATTTTTTAAGCCAATAGTTTTGACTTTTTCATACTGACTTTTTTAAAAGCTTGGTCTTATGAATTTCAAGCAGCAAATAGTCATTTTTACAAGGGTGTGATAGTCTGACTTGTACAAGAGAAAAAATACAACAAAAAAATGGAAAAGAAAAAAATGAAAAAAAAAAAAAAAAACTTGCACCATTAATAATTTTTATTAATCTCGTTTTGTAACCCTCTTTCTCTCTCTGTGCAATGGTTTAGTGTGTTTTAAAGCCCATTGAGTTGAAATAGAGCCCACAGAAAAGACTCTATCCATATCACTGTAAATAATGTGTACAGCCTACTCTAAGACACCAACATCTATGTTTTTACATTGTTGCAATGTCTTTAAAACATAGATATAATGTTAAATGTCAATAGCTCTGAAGGTACTCATTGCAGATTGAGAGGGGGGCCAAAAGCCATATAACAAGGTCTTTTTGCTTTCAAAAACAATCACATTGGGTTTTGAAAAGGCAAAAGATTAGGTTATAACAGCAGCAGGTTTCTGTTCAAAGGGATGTGATTTAAGGAATAGGAAAATTAAAACCAATATGACTTTATTTCTAAAATAAAAAAGGAATAAAAGATTGTACGTTCAATTAATACATCGTATTCCAAGTCTTCTAAAGCCGCTTGATTGCTCTATATGAAGGACAGAACAAAATTTAAGTCCTTATTCACTGAAAACCTTGCTCTCTACTGCATGTCATTCAGAAGAAGATTCTGATGCAAGATTTCATGGCATTGTTTGTCATATGTGTTATATCCAGTTGTGACACATCAAGTTTGAATAGGTTGAATATTTGAATTTCTCACACAAAGTCATTAAACCATTTATGGTGCTTATTTGAAGCTCCGAATAGCTTTGTGGTATGAAAAAGAGTAGCATGAAGATTCTTCAAAATACTTTGTCCAAGATTAAATGTCGTACAGGTTTAGAGCGACATGATGACCATTTTCAGTTTTGGATGACTATTCCTTTTGAAACTGAGTTTGAAAATGTATTTTAAGGTAGTGTCCTTTTTCAGAAAGCCAAAGTTAAGTTGAAAAGAGGGAAGCTGAAAAATAATATTTTCTCTCCCCCAGTGGTGATGTACATAACGGAGTCTCTCATTCATAGTTCTTATTTGAAGATGAACAGAATATCACACCTGAACATTTACATGTTAGAAAACCAAATACATATGATATGATGATGGAATTCAGTGTATGATAGCAAATTGCATTCATTTCTCAATCACAACATCAAAATGATCTCTGCAAGTGTCATGATATCTGTTGATCAAAAAAAAAAAAAAACTAGCACAACAAAACTGCACAAATCAAGCAAACCCTTTGATTATCCTTTAAAAAATATATAATTTCCATTCTCCCATTTTCCGCTGAAGTGTCTCCTGATGATTTTTCACCTTCCATGGTGCCTTTTATTAACCATCCTTTATGAAAAAAGCAAAACAAACAAAAAAAAAAATCTACAAGAATACTAAAAACACTCATCTGTCAGTTGTTTACTGTATCTTTTTGAACTGTTTGATATGAAGTTGGGCTCAAACACTAACTATAACTACACACTCTGTAATCTGTTACTGTAGTAGTTTATCAGGGTAATTTCTTCAGACATGGTGCAGATGCTCTCTTTTCTCCTATAGTGCTGTAAACACAGTTGCTTGTGTACTGATATTTTTGGGCTTGGGAACATTAAAAAAAAAATCAGACTTCCTCTCTGATTATCATGTACTTCCTGCTGTATCATTGTGACTTGTTTTGGTGATGTCATTCTGTGTATTAAACTTCTCTCTTTACTATTAAAATAAGATGCTCTTCCTCTACTATTTTGACTGCAGTAATGCTCATGAATGTCTTTGGTGTTGCTCTGTTAGACATTTTTTTTTATTTTTTTTTCAGTGAATTCTAAGCACATGACCTACATTCATGGCCAAATTTTTTTACTTTTCATGCCTAATTAAAAGGGTTATGAACTGAGAAATCCAATTTTCCATGATTTTTTGACAAATAAGAGAACTTCCTTGTTATTCCAAAAACAGCTCTTATTGAAACCAAGCTGCCAAAACGACTCGTTTTGTACTTCCTAATACATTAGCACAAGACAGCCTGCACTGACACAGAAACAACACCGACTTCTTCAACATCGCCTCTCAGTGAAGTGATAGAGTGATGCTAGAATCACTTGACTAAAAATAACATTACATTGGCTTTTTATATTCAACTATGTGAATGTCTCAGTAGAGCATTCGACACAGGCTGTGCAAAAACACTTTTAAGGAATGATCAAAGCCTCTATATACCAAGACGGTTTCACTCGTATTAGCTACTATGAATAGGAGAAACTGCAATGCACAATATGGCAGAACAGGTCCTGGTCCTGCCGTCTAAATAAAGGAGCCATTCACCCATTAGTAAATCATCACGTCACTGCAGCTGCCGTTGGAAGCTCTGGTTACCACACTCTAAAAAATGCTGGGTTAAAAAAACCCAAGCTGGGTAAAATATGGACAAACCCAGCAGGTTGGGTTAAAAGGCACCTATTATGCCCTCTTTCACATGATGTAATATAAGTCTCTGGTCTGGTCAAGTTTCAGCTTATAATACCCCACAAATTTGCCCCTATTTGGGGGTGAGCAAAAACACGCCTTTTACTATATTACTATATTGCTGGCTAAAAAAATAAATCCAAAATTGGTTGAAAAAAATGGCTGGGTGAAAACAACCCAATCCCTGGTTTTGTCCATATTTAACCCAGCAGTTTTTAGAGTGCATAGAAACAGTCAGGCCCTGTCCACAGTGGCTGGACCAACTTGCCCATATTTTCGCTTGCCCATTTTTCCTGCTTTTCAACACATGAAATTGGGGTGAATGCAGTGAAAACTTATTACATTGGATAGCAATGTTGTACTTCGAGAACAGCTCATTTTAGTCTCAGACTGAAACCAGAATAGAGTTATTTACACTAAGTGCAAATAGC
>RJVU01046259.1:2181893-2238868 GCA_003731715.1 Anabarilius grahami | reverse complement strand
TGTGTGTGTGTGTGTGTGTGTGACCTACAGGTTTTTTTTTCTTAATGGCTAAATGTTGTGTGCCCAATATTTCATTAGATTGTTTTAAAATATATAAATACATTTATCTCTGGTTCTGGCAGCTGTAGTGCCTTTATGGTTATTAGAAGAGCAGAAATTAAAATCACAAAATTAAAATAAATATCCACAGACTAAATTTTAATTGGTAAGATCTAAACTCAGTAATTGGCCCAAAGTATATTGATTTACCCCATTACAAAAGTCCATTTACAGCTACTATCATAAAAATACACTTACTTGTAGGTTTAAAATTGTACATAAGGCACATTTAATGTCCAACATCAAATATTTTAGCGAAATGTATATTTTAGAATTATTGCGCTTCTATTGCGTTCCGTCTGTTTAACGCGCAACAGCGTTCATTCACTGTGAAGTTTAGCAGCAAAATGGAAATATTTGCATGACTTTCCAACATTTACAGATGGAGAATAAACTTGTGAAAAGTAAGTTATGCACTGAAGAAAACACCATGTTTCAAACACATAAAATAGCACAAAATGTATGCTGTTTCCTATATGGTGGATCAATTTGATCCATGATCGACCTCTAGGGCTGCTTAAAAAAAACTTCTTGACTAGGTAAACCTGGATCGAATTAGCGGGACTGCGTGAACTTCAATTACCTTTTATGAAACCGCTTTAGCCCCAACTCATTTGTTAGGTTCATTCAAGTCAGGTTTTGGAGTTTAATCCTCGCTTTTCTTAGCATCTTTTATGAAACAGCCCTCTGATCTAAGCCAGGTTGGATTTGTATGGTTTTGTCAACTCTAAACCTGCTCTGAAACTCAGTTTGTTCAACTAGCTTTATGCAACAGGTCTTAGGCAAGAGGATGTTGTTCCGGTGATTTTAGCTGTTTGTGTTTGGCACATCATGTCCTCAGGAATTATTATGGGAGCCTGTGAGGACCATTCTGAGTTGCTGTTTACACAACACCATGTTCAACTAAAAACGTTTTTAATGCGTTTTGGCCATTCATTTACACAACAACAGCGTTTTGTCGGCCTGAAAACGCAAGCTTTTGAAATCGGGTTTCAAAGTGCACGTTTTGAAAACAATACCGCTATCGTCCCCATGTAAATTACAAAGACGTGAATTTGTGAAAACGGTGACCTCTTGTGCACGTGTATTACATGTTCAGTCTATAGGCGAATAGTTTTTCTTTACAAAGTGACATCGCCAACTACTGGCCTGGCAGCAGAATACAGCCTTTTTAGTCGTTTTCATGGATCCGTCTGAACGTGGATCCATTTAACAATGTTGTCATCTGTACGCATAAAAAGCAAAGGAAAAACTTTACAGTTTTTAGTACATCTTTGTTGTGCAAACGTACCCCCAGAAGAGCAGAATAAGCGTAGACTTAAGCAGGACAGGATTAGTTTATTGTTCATTGTCTTTTGCATTCATGAAACTAAGTAATGCATATTTCTGCTATATTTCTTTTTTCTACAATTGTTTGTTGAATGTCCAAAAAATAAAACAACCACAAACTTCCATGGTCTTAATCATCATTAGTCAGATGATAACAACATTCCCAGCTAAAAAAAAATGTTCTAGAAACATTTTCCTAACATTCCCATTAAGTTATGAAAAAGTTGTTTCTGAATGTTCTGAATTTTCAAAACGTCTAGTTTTTGTTAAAAAAATGTTTTAAAAAAATTTCTCTTGGTTAAGGGAACATTCAATTTTGCAAACATTATGGGAACATTACTTTTGAATGTTCTCTGAACATTCTGAAACTAACATTTAAAAATGTCAGACAAACATCCAACTAAAATGATTTAAAAAGCGTTCCATGAATGGTACAATGTATAGAAAATGTTTCTGTAATGTTTTGACATTATTAAAGACCAGATAACTTTAAACAAACATTCTATTAACATTACAGGAAGAATGTTTGTTCATAACTTTGAGAGAACCTTGACAACATTTGCAAAAGTCTGAGAATATACCGTGTTATCTGGATTCAAAGGTCAAGAACTTTCAACAAGTCAGAAACAATAGGGTGGTGGAAGGCATGGGTGCTTCTTATTATGTGAGCTTCTGAAAACATCAGCATTATCTGCTCGAATAGCTGTTGTGAAGCTGACATCTGTGCCAGAATCTCCTCATGACATCTTTGTGTAGCTAATTTTGACTCAAAAAAATCAAAAGACCACTGTGCCCACACTCTTCTGTTACTTGCTGGTGTTTGTTGTTTCAAGATTCAAGGCCTTTGGTCTGTGAATTTCAACATCTTCAGTTGATGCATTAAATCACTTAAGTACACTGTATGTTGCCTATAGTGAAACCACAGATTGTGGTTAATGAAGATTGTCCACTTGTAGAAGGTTCTACAAACTGCTCCCTCTCTTCCATATTGTCCTCTCCTGCAGTAACAATACACAAAAACCATGTACTTTATTGGAGTTGTAAATAACAAATGTAATCTGACTGTTCAGTGTTCACTCATAATAGAATTAGTTATCACCTAGCAACTCAAATAAGAAAAAGAACAAAGTAGCTAGACTAACATAACTACAGCATTTACAGTAACAGTGTTGTGTTGTGCTGACATCTAGTGTTGTAGATGCAGCATGATGTAAATGTTTTTTTTTGTTTTAGCAAACACAAAATGTTATATATGTTGTGTACACAAATTATTATTTAAATATAGTGTTCACACTGATAATTCCAAAAAGAAAAGGTGAACTTTAAATACCCGGATGATGCACTTAATAAAAAAACAAAACAAAAACAAATAAAATGTGCGGGATGTTGGACACTTATGCAATCACCTGCTGCAGCTTTCTTTATGTAGAGGAGGGGGAGAGACTGCCAGAAGTCTTCATGGTTTTGGAAAAAGCTAAATGAGTTTCTTGCACTTTGGCTACAGTAGTGGAGAACAACCATGCATTTTACTGAGACAGGTTGCATATTGTGAGATTAAACAGTCACTCTTCTCATAGCTTTTGCCAGCTCTGAGACATTTGCTTGGCATTTTCCTGGTCTTTTCTTAGGATAAATCACTCATCACGAAATAAAATTTCCATTCCAATTATAGATTATTCAAGGGATCTTGTTACAGGTCCACTGTTATATTAATTTTGCTACAATGTTCACACTTAAAACATGGATTTGGTCATTTTGTAGGAAATAAGTCTCCTACAAAAGTTACTTTTACATTTACGCATTTGGCAGACGCTTTTATCCAAAGCGACTTACATTGCATTATACTATACATTTGTATCGGGGTATGTGCAATCCCTGGGATCGAACCCATGCCCTTGGCATTGCTAGTGCCATGCTCTAACCACTGAGCTACAGGAGAGCTACTTTTAAAAGTAATGTATTACAATATTGCATTACTCCCTAAATAAAGTAACTAACTGCGTTACTTTTTATGGAAACTAATGCGCTACATTACCTACACTCTAAAAACTGCTGGGTTAAATATGGACAAAACCAGGGATTGGGTTGTTTTCACCCAGCCATTTTTTTCAACCAATTTTGGATTTATTTTTTTAGCCAGCAATATAGTAATATAGTAAAAGGCGTGTTTTTGCTCACCCCCAAATAGGGGCAAATTTGTGGGGTATTTTAAGCTGAAACTTGACCAGACCAGAGACTTATATTACATCATGTGAAAGAGGGCATAATAGGTGCCTTTTAACCCAACCTGCTGGGTTTGTCCATATTTTAGACAGCTTGGGTTTTTTTAACCCAGCATTTTTTAGAGTGTTTGCGTAAATTTTTCTCATCTGGGCTGGGCTTGCTTGTTTTATAATAACAAATGGCAAATTTAAAGGCCCTTTCACAACAAAAGTGAAATGAATAAGCCTCAGACTGAAGGAAATGCAAATTCATGTACAGTAGAGGACACAGCTCAAACAAACCTTTCAGCTGTGCTGCCATACTGGATTGCAGAAGAATATTAAGCAAGAGAAGAAAATGTAACACTTACTTCAGCAATAATAATAATAAAAAATGAAACACAAATGTGATTTTTAAGATATGTCAGTTTAAGTTGCTTTGAGTTAAAACAGCTCAAACATGCGTTTTAGTCTGGGACTACACTCTAAAAAAATGCTGGGTTAAAAACAACCCAAGTTGGGTTGAAAATGGACAAACCCAGCAATTGGGTTGTTTTAACCCAGTGGTTGGGTTAAATGTTTGCCCAACGTGCTGGGTAGTTTTATTTAACTCAACTGTTGTATAAAAATTACTGTATTGCTTGCTTAAAATGAACCCAAAATATGCTGGAAATTAACATTTATTAATATGTTTAATAAATGAGCATTTATTAATAAGATAATGAATAATAAACAATAAACATTTATTAAATTGCTTATTAATAAATGCACACCTTTTGATTATTATTGTTGCCTCTAGTAATTACGTGTCTGATTTTTTTATTTCTCACCTATTTTGGATTCATTTTAAGCCAGCCATATAGTCATTTTTAATCAGTAGTTGGGTTAAATAAAACTACCCAGCAGGTTGGGCAAACATTTAACCCAACCACTGGGTTAAAACAACCCAATTGCTGGGTTTGTCCATTTTCAACCCAACTTGGGTTGTTTTTAACCAAACATTTTTTAGAGTGTAGGCTTAAGCCTTGTCTGTGAAACTGGGGGTACGTATATTTGTATTATTTAACATATTTAATTACTCTAGGTTTGCGTAACATTCTGAGATTGCATTTCACTGTTTGTGTTCATTTTGAGGAATACTGAATCTGTTTGAGATATGAGTAAAGGCATGCAAACATTTAGTCTAGAACTACAATAACCATCATGTTCACACAGCGCACAAAACGCTCTTACGATTTCTCTCAACATGGGACAGGACAGCTGTCAGTCAATAAATGGGAAAACAAAGTAATTTGCGTTACTTTTTTGAAAAAAAGTGATTCAGATATTTTGTTGTAAATATATAAGTAACATGTTACTTTATTAGTTACTTGAATAAAGTAATCCGATTACATAATTTATGTTACTTGTGTTACTTGTAATGCTTTACCGCCTAGACACTGATTATAATGGGCTCATTGTCTTTGTCGCATCACGCCGCTCGCGTCCGATGTAGACACAGTGTAATAAGGCTTCTATGTATATCTATGGTTGTAATGTTAGTTATAGTAACAGGACAGTTTTGAGTGTCGTTGTTTGTCTGGAGCTGGTGTGCTGCTGGTGACTAACAACGAACTCTTGTTTGTACATACTCTTGTGAACTGTATGTTAATTTTTTGTTCCTCCTTGTCTTTCGTTCGTCATCTTTGCTTTGCTTTAGCAATGATAAAGGGACATCCACTCTTGCATTGCGTGTTTGTGCATTTGGGGGCGGAGCAATGAAGGGAGGCGTCTGTTCGTTTGGGCTGATTTCAAATATCAACAGTGTTTCTCAGAAATTGCTTACTGCACCTTTAATACTGTTTAAAAACATCCAGGTACATCTTGTGTAGTTGGTTAAGGAACAGAGTGTACAGAGCTGTGATCTTGAAAATAAGACCATTTTGTTAAACATTTTTTAAATTCTTGTAGGCCTATATTTTCTTACACATCCTACATGTTGTTTTATAGTTTGATGGCTTTACTGTTATTCTAAAATGTAATATATGTAGGAGAATAAGTATGCTTGTCCAAACTTTAGAGTCCAGTTCTCACTATTAACTAACTAGACTTTTGCCTCAAAAAACTCCTTACTGCTTATTAATAATTAGTAAGGTAGTTGTTAAGTTTAGGTATTGGGTAGAATTAAGGGATGTAGAATATTGTCATGCAGAATAAGGCATTAATATGTGCTTTATAAGTACTAATAAACAGCCAGTATCCTAGTAATATGCATGCTAACTAGTTAATAGTGAGAATTATACCCTAAACTAAAGTGTTACCAAACTTTTAACTCTGTGTTTCTCAACTCCAGTCCTGGGGACCCAACTACCAGAATGTTTTAGGTGACACCCAAAGTGAGTTTGCCCACAAGGCTATGGCCATAGACACATGGCTTTAACAGTATATTTAATAATGTACAAAATCAATAGAATTCCTTGTAGTTCTAGTAGTTCACCTACGGAAAAAGACAACAGTTCTCTTAAATTGAATAACATTTTCAGGTAAATTAAGAAGAAGAAAAAAGAAGGGTAACTCAAGATGGTTAGGATTTAAATGTGAAAAGATATAGTGTAACTTTTGAACCATTAGTATTCGGCTAAAATGTGCAAGGGAAAGGGGCTATTTGAGAGTCACTGCAAATTACAACTGTTTGCTTCAAGTAAAATGACTGGCAGACATCATGAGCGGCCGAATGATTCACTGGAACTGTAGAATACAGTATTTAGCTTTGGATTGATGTGTATTTGACTAAAAACCAGCATTCTGTTCAAGATTTTTCCCTTTTTTTATTATATATATATTTTTTTTATATTTCAGTCCAGTTCCGAAACTGTAGCTTTTTTGTTTTACACTCAAGACACAGCCATGCACAATTTAGAATTCAAAAAGTATATTGCTTCAACCACAATTTAAAATAGCTTATCCAAAACAATAGTTCCCCCCCCTCTATCATACGCCTCACATCCAGCCTTCTTTCAAAGAGCAGGGGAGGGGCTTGCTGAGATGAGTCCAGCAGTTCTCAAATGTCATAATTAGAATAATAATTTAAAAAGAAAACATTTGTGTTTGTAAGCATGTACAGTCTTGTTTCTTTCTCATATTAGACACCAATAGAGGGATTTTGTCACAGCACGTGTACAGGGTTCACACATTCAGAAGAAAAGGGGAATTTACAAGAGACAAGAGGAATCCTGGAGTGAGTCGCCGCGCTTTCCACATTCGTGGCGCTTCTCGACCTTTTACGTTTTCATGTGCTCCTAGTTCACATCAGGTCCGAGCCTTGATTAAATACGAAGGGTCTTTCAAAAGCGAAGTCCACGAGCTATAAATAAATTTGCATTGTGTTTGAGAGTGTGTTTCTCCTGGCACATCTGCTCCAGTACAGGGGTAGGCTGCAGTATAGGTCGCTCGGTGAGTGTTTAAGATGGTCGTATTAGCCTGGTTAATAGGGCTGTAGTCTCCGTTACAGGCACAAGATGCTGCTATCTGTAGGGTTCGCAAAACCATGTCCATCATAGTTTTGATCTGTTGTATTTCTTGGAATCAGGGTGCACAATATTTACAAATACATATCAAAGAGCAGCCTGAATATTACTGTCGTAAGGTTTTCATAAAAAAAGAATAAAACACAACAATGTACATTAAACATCATCCTCAAAATACCTTTTGTAATGCTAACTTATCAAAGGTTATCAGAGCTGAAGGAAAGTAATTCAGTTATGTCATGCATGAAACTGGTTCCTACGATAACTCCCATTTACCTGCTTTGATACTCACTGTAGGTGGGGTTGTGACATCCATTGCGATATACACGGAAGCAGTAGCACTATTTAGATATTGCTATCCATGCCTGTAGATGTCTATGGTTGTCGCTAACTACTGTACTATATCTACTCTAGTACCCTTCTGTCTATGGTGGGGTAGTCTAGGTGTAGTATCCTGAATTTTCACAGTGATTTGAAAGACAGACTAAATGCAGGCTGAGGTTATCCTATCTACGCACAAACATAGCACAACTCTCACACAAACACTCATTTGTAAAGAAAGATATCAAGTCGACATGATCTATCAGACACCTACATCCTCTACAAGGGCGTACAATTAAGACTTCTACTCATGTACTGTATGAATCAATATTCTTAAACCAAGGGAGAATTAAGATAACCTCAGCAAAAATCAAACATTTTTAACTTGTGACCGTAGTTGAAAAAGGCATCAGAAATAGCACCCCTATTGATGATTGTTGCAAACCGGAAAGTCTTAAAAACTAAAGAGCGCCGACAAGTGGGAAGGGGGTTGGATTTACAGACTGTTCTCTTAGGGACCATTCACACAAGATGCGATCTAGTGTTCACAACGGAATGGAGTAGAACTGTTTGCAACCCACCGTCTTGGGTAGAGCATTCTCTACGCAAGTATGCAAACACTGATGCGAATGCTTGCCGAAATGTACGCTCCCATTGCATACCGTGCATTATTGTGTTACTGTTGCTTTTATAAACCTCAGTTTTCTAGGCAGTAGATTTATCTGTCATCTGTCATCAAACTGAATGTTATTATTCCAAGTAGCTGGCTACATATAAACGTTTATAAGATGAAATTTGCTCAGCAAGAAACTACACTCCTTGTGGCAATGAGAATGCAATGTGTACTGACACATGAACTGAACCTGGGCTTGCGTAGCTTGAAGTGTCTGCGCAATTGCGTAGAGCTTTGAGCCTTAAAAACATGGCACTCGTGTTGCAAGACAAAACAGAGACTGACGCCAACTGAGAGACTGAGGCCAACAATGAAAAAACAATAATGAGTCTTATGTGAATGGCCCTTCATCATGCAAATATTTTCAGCCAATCACTGCTCTCTGAAAGATGTCAAAACACCAGCATGGATTTCATACTCCATAATGCCCAAGAAGTAGCACATTAGCCTGCTCTACATTTGGCTCCTCATGGCTTGGTTTTCAGCATTTTTCATTTTCTCGTAAAATGCATAGTATTAGACCTATGTGTTGTGGTATTCATGCCTGAATGCTGGGTCCTATGGCAGAGATATTGCACAAGAAAACACAGTCTGTGAATCCATGACAGAGAGAGAGGTGCTTTCTAGCAAAGTCAGGAGGCATTTTGCCTTCCAAGGATTTGATCTGTTTAATACAATAGCAAAGTGGCTTCTGTATCAAATATTCTGAGGAAATCTTATGAAACATTGTCCAAGTTACATTTAACCCCAAAATCACAAGAAATATGAAATTATATTTTGCTTCAAGAAAATATAGCCCGTTTTAGGAACCATTAAGATTTATTGAATTGTTAGATTATTTTCATAATAATCTAAAGATAATATTAGGAGAAAAAAACGTTCTCTTAATATTTATAATTCTTATTACTATAATGAAAAAAATATTCTCATTAATTTGAAAAAACTGTAAATATGTTGATCATGCTATTAATTTATGATGATTTAAATGGATGAAAAAACTTATATTACAGTGTTTTTACTGTAATACAGTAATAAACCAATGTATTCCATTCCATTCCAACAGGTGGAAAAAACTTTATCAAAGTCTGCCTATTTTTAAGACTATTAATATTAAGCTTTTGTATTAAGACATTACTACTTATGTCTTAAAGGGTTAGTTCACCCAAAAATGAATTTCTGTCATTAATTACTCACCCTCATGTCGTTCCAAGCCTGTAAGACCTTTGTTCATCTTCGGAACACAAATGAAGATATAAAACAAAATAACGACTTTATTCAACAATATCTAGTGATGGGCGATTTCAAAACACTGCTTCATGAAGCTTCGAAGCTTTACAAATCTTTTGTTTGGAATCAGTGGTTCGGAGTGCGTCAAACGGCCAAAGTCACGCCCCCAGTGGTGAACCACTGAAATTTCGAAACACTTATGAGGAAACGAAGCCTCGTTTACTGAAATTACGTGACAATTTGATACACGCTCCAAACCACTGATTCGAAACAAAAGATTCGTAAAGCTTTGAAGCTGGACATCTGAAAGTGTTAATTATCTTGCTGTAAATGAGTCATTGGATTTTATCAAAAATATCTTAATTTGTGTTCTGAAGATGAACGAAAGTTTTACGGGTGTGGAACGATATGAGGGTGAGTAATAAATGACAGAATTTTCATTTTTGGGTGAACTAACCCTTTAATACAAAAGCTTTATATTAAAAGTCTTAAAAATAGGCAGACTTCGTTTATTCATAATAGAATTTCTCTTTTTTTTCTTTTGATTTTGGGATTAAATTTGACCTGGGCATGTTTTTGTGAGATTCATCTTTGTTCTTATATGTCTCTTGCTCTCAAGCCCTCTCTCTCTCTCTAGCATACTATCGTATGCTCTCTGATTTTGCGCACACACAGTGTAGAAAGGAAATGATTGCTGTGAATAGCTGTGGTAGACAGTCATGCAGATGTCTTGAGGAGATCCCGAGATTTGGAGGTACACTTCTTCAGGCACAGGAAAAACTCTGTAAAACCCAAAGAAGGTTGCTAGTAATCCAAGACAGTACAGAATAGATTAAATAAGAGATTGGATGATCTACTGTAATCCACATCATCTTTCATTCCAGAGAGAAGGAACACAGGAGTTGTTTTTCAGTTTGTCTCCTTTCCAGATGTGTAGAGGTGAACACACACTGATGGACTGGTGCAGCAGTTCCATACATCACAACGTGTGTGTGAGGGTGGGCAGCAGGGCCAATCCCATCCCAAAGGCCTTGAATTGCTGTCAATCACCCTTATAAGGGCAAGTGCGTGTGCAAGCATGTGCTTGTGTTATTGTTTGTGTCCAGATTCAGATATTGTGTAATTGTGCTTTCACACATAAACACACTGTACCTGCACTTTGTGCGTGTGAATGTGTATGCATGTGTGTGTGGGTAGGGGGAACACATCCTAGCGGCTGCTATTCTTGATGGCTTCCTTGGCAGCTACAATCAGCGGAGTCAAACTGGAGAGGGGCTTGGCAAGCTTCAGGAATGAGTGCTGTAAAGAGAAAGAACACATTTAGAACTTCACTTTTTGTATCTATTTTGGTCTAAATATTCCTTTATAACCTTGTAATCTGTTACAGTTCTAAGAGAGCACTGCAGATTTATTTTCAAGTCCACTTCCAGAAAAATCGTCTACTGCCTAAGCAGCAGCATGCTCTTCTGAGGGTTTAGCCTTAGCTCAACACTCTGCAAATGGTTGAGAACCAAATCCCGATGACAAATGTCTAACTCCCGTGACTGCACCAAAATAAGCCAGTCATTGAGGTAGTTCAAAACCAGCACACCCTGGAGCCCCATCGGGGCCAGAGCGGCATCCATACACTTCACAGAGCTAGGGCCAGTCCGAACGGAAGAACCAGAAAATGATAAGCTTTGCCATCAAAAGCAAACCTGAAGAACAGCCTGAATATGAAAATATACAACCTTCAGATTGATCGTAAGAAACCAATCTCGGGTTCGAACTTGAGACAGAATGAACTTTAGCATCAGCATCCCAAATGGTAGCTAGCAGCACCAAGTCAGGAGCTTTTTAATTGCCTAATCAGCTAAACCAAACTGTTCATCCATCTCCTTCATGTCAGCTTCATAAGCATAGTATGCAAAGCCGCACACGTCTGACCGGCAGCCATATAGGATTTGCTGATCAGAGCAGATGTTTCTCTACTCAGCTTAGCCAGCAGCAAAGGCCAGAACATCCAAGTGGGAGTTTGCCAGAGATGAGTCTTTGACCACCAGCATCTCCACATAGCACTGTTTCGCCATTTTGGAAAGAGTGGTGAAGTCCAAAGCAGCTAGATTAGTAGGCCACGCTGAAAACACTCATCCAGCTTAGATTGAGCCTGAGGCTGGGCAAATTCATTTCAATCCAGCCATTTTATCTATTGTATCTTTTAAAGGGGACCTATTTTGCCCCTTTTTACAAGTCTCTTGTAATACAAGTCTCTGGTGTCTCCAGAATGTATCTGTGAAGTTTCAGCTCAAAATACCCAACAGATCATTTATTATAGCTTTTCAATTTTGCCCCTATTCGGGTGTGAGCAAAACACAATGTTTTTGTGTGTGTCCCTTTAAATGTAAATGAGCTGCTGCTCCCGGCCCCCTTTCCAGAAGAGGGCGGAGCTTTAACAGCTCGATCTTCGGATACTCAACAACAACAAAACTGGAGAATCTCACGCAGCCAAAATACCTTACATGTCCGAACCGGATTCAGACACTAATGGAGAGACTCAGGAAAAAGTTACAACTTTTAGAATGCAACTGGACATTTCTGAATGTTAGTGGATAAATGTATGTAGTTGTTGTGGAGTTAAGTTGATTCAACTCTTCGAATAGTATGTACCATTATGTTAAATCTTTTGTGCAAATCCAGCATTGAACTGACCCTCGTTTGTGAAGCAGTCTGGTGTTCTGACGAATAATGCTACCAACACTATATTTGCATTGTGCTACCTACTGTTTTAATGGGAGGTTGCAAAATCTGAGAAGGTTGCACAAATCGTCACACTGGCGTAAAATGATTTGAGCAAATATAGCACTTTACCGACTTTTTTCGGCACATTTCCTTCATAAATTAAATTCAACCACAATGCCCTCAGTGGTGCCGGGAAGTCCAGAGCCTGCCGGGAATCTAAGGAGACTCTTATATTCATTGGTACATCCAATAACAGAACAATTTTTTGTAATGTTTTTTAGTGAAGACATTGAACATCTCCAGCTGCTACAGCGAATAAACAGAAATGGCGGACTGTGTACAAATGAAGTAAAAAACTATATAATTACTGTATTTTATACAGTAATACAGATGTCTGAAGCATAGTTTGTTACCTGCAGCAATTCTTTAGCTGACCCTCTCCGGTCTACATCCATCTCCAGACAGCGGTTCAGGAAGTCTCGAAACACTGAGGATAGCCGTTCAGGATTTTGTAGCTCTGGAGTTCCGTTGGTTGCAATTAAATATAGGGCCTACCACAAGGGAAAAACATTAATGTAGTGGAACAATTATAGAAAAGCCTGCGTATCCAATCCAAGTTACAATGCAGAAAAAAAATGTAAATGTTCACACATTAATGTCTACCAATTTTTGCCTTTCATGCAAAGTGTAATATAGCTGTTTGTGAGAAAATGGGTGATGCTGCAATGTATATTATGATAAAATTAAAGTTTTTTTGACATTGGATGCATGTAAATCTATTGTAGGAGACCTTTAAAACAAACAGGGCTTGACATTAACTTTTTTGCTCACCAGCAACTGTGGCTAGTGGATTTCCATTTTCACTGGCCACAATTTTAACATTGATAACATGGGGGAAAATTGCCATATAGATATTTCTAACATTATCTCATAATTTGGCTGCAGGTATATTGGTTGCTGTCACTTTAAGATCTGACGCATGGATCCATTAAACTGTTACACATGCTTTTTCTCAACTGTTTACGTTCACTTAAAACATAACCGACTGTGTTTATGTGAATACTCGCCAAGACCGGCATTTTGACATTATTTTGTGTGTATTTCAATGTTTAAGCTCAACAAACAGTGAAAAAAACTCAATCTAGTACTGATAGGTGGCTTTATGTGCGTGCACTTTGGTGTGAGAACAAAATCTGCGGGAATGAGTAAAATTATGTGCAATCCGCGCAATCCCAGGCTGAAATTCAAGTCCTGTAACACCAACAATATTATCCGGAGCAAATGAAATGAGTGAGTGAGTGAGGGGAGGCTATAGTTGATATATATATATAAAAAATTCAACCAAAGTGGCTAGTAGGAGTGACTGCATTACACGCCACTGCTGAAATTCACCCACATTTGGCGGGTTTGCAGGTGTTAATGTCAAGCCTTGAAAACAAAACCAGGAATGTTTAAAATAGCATAGTAGGGGCACTTTAATTTTTTTACTCCTTAGGTCTTCAACAAGCAATCGCCAGTTATTAAGCAATCGAGACATTTGTGTTACCAGCTGAGAAGCTTTACTACTTAGACCAACCGAAGATTTGCCACCTCAACAATGTTAACTACTGTACTTAGCAAATAACGACTAATCAGCTTCAGTTTGTTGTAGGAATTACTGCATTTAGGATTAGTTGCCATTTTTTGAAAAAGGATATGTATAATGTTGCTTTATAAAGCTCTGTAAGGTCTTACCCTGAGTGGGTTCTCATTCAGGTATGGTGGTTCCCCCTCCACCATTTCAATAGCCATGATGCCCAGGGACCAGATGTCCACTTTGGGGCCATAGGCCTTCCGGGTTACGACCTCTGGGGCCATCCAGTAGGGTGTGCCCACCATAGTGCTACGCTTGTTCTGCTCAGGTGTGATCTGAGCACAAAACCCGAAATCCGCTATAGAAAGAAAGAGAGAGGGTTAAGACGTTGGTCTTGATGCATATCAGGAAATTGCATTGACATTTTCTGAAGAATTTGTGAGTTGTACTTATTACAACAGTAATAAAAAAATAAAAGGAACTCACTGAGTTTCACTGAACCGTCCATGCCCAGTAGAATATTGTCACTCTTGATATCTCTATGAATCACCTGATTAGAATGGAGGAAGTCCAGAGCCTGTAGACACTGTGAAGATATACACATCCAAAGAGTCAGATCAGATCATAGATTCATAGTAATTCAGAGTTCAGAGTGTATTTGTTACCTCTCTGCACACTGCAGCAATCTGTCCCTCATCCATGCAGGTCTCGGTTACCACATCAGTAAGTGAACCACCTGCCAAATACTCCATCACCACCCACAACTCATCTCCTACTAGGTAACTGAGACAGAAAGATGAAAACAGTTTATATTACAGGTACCAACCTGACTACTAAATGAGAAGTAAGATGATAGTAGCATGGTACCTGAATTTAAGGTCTAGTACATCTCTATAGGTAGTTTTCAGTATTTCAAGTTGAACAAGTTTTTTTTAATGGCATTTACAATTATTCATATAGCAGATGCTTTTATCCAAAAAGACTATTAGCAGAAACATTAAATCCAAGGGAGAAAACAATACATAAAAAATATTTAGAAAACAATTGTTAAAAATGACATAGATAGAATATCGATATAGAATAAAGTAACCAATATTAATCAAGTTTTTGGCATTATCGTGATTCATTTCACATATTGCCTCTAAATATTTGTAGTCCATTTAGTTATATGCATTCATTTTCTATTTTCAGGAAAGAAAAGAAAACAATAAAATAATATGTAAACTAATTCAAATAAATAATAGCAATTTTATTTTTAATTTGCTAATTGCTAATAATTTCATATTAATAAAAACAACTATTTTACCCAAACTGTCACAATGTATTTGAGAATGCATCCATGAACAATTTACACAGAAATGTTCTGTTAATGAATAAATAAAATAATAATTAATAATAAAATATTTTAAAAAATAATCATTTTTGTAATTAATTTCATGAATTGAACTCTGTTAAATGCTAACACGTCAGTTAACATACATTAATGTTGAAGGTTGTACCTGTCCAAGTAGTTGACTATATTGGGGTTTTTGTTTTCCCTCATAACGAGAATCTCGTTAATAATGAGCTCTTTCTTTGGCTGCTGTTGCAGATTCATCTGTTTAATGGCCACCTGAACAGAGTAAAAGGGAGAGAGGTCAGCAAAGGGCAGGAGGCCATGTGGAGGCTTTCTTCAGATTGAAACATAGTCTGGTTTACCTCTTGTCCTGTGGCAATGTCAATAGCTGTGTATACTGTCCCAGATGCCCTTAAAACACAAAGCGGAGAAACAGGTTAAAACTTTTCTATACTGTAGTGACTTAGCATGGACTCATACATTATTCAGTGACCAATAGAGGGCAGCACTGGATTTCGTAATGCCCTCAGATAGATCACCTCTCAAGAAATATGTACATGTGGGTGGGTAATTCACATGTCCTGCTGTGTGATAAGCTATACTTTCTAAACAACATTTTTCTAATTAAGCTTTAATGACCTCATGTTGCTTATAAGACTACATTTGTGTTTTTACAAATGCATTTGTGAGATTAAAACAAATCCAACACAAATTCACAGGGATATGGAATATCTAACCTTTGACCTCTACACTGTCTGACCCATAGCAGTATACTGGGGTATTTACACAAGGCTGAAAAAAAAAAAAACAGCGATGCATGAAGATTAACAATCTTACCAGTGTCATCAGTGTATAATTCCCCACTGTCTCATACACACATATACTGTAGGAGTAATATGTACACAGTACAGAAGCTGCTGCTCTGCTTGATATATGAGGCTGTATATCTCCCTTGGAAAGTATTAATTGGTCATGTCAATCCATGAACACACACCCTTTCTCTCTTTCTAGGGCACCAGGCCACAGATTATTATCAAGGTGCATGAATAATAGAGCGAGGGTGCAACTGGATCAGGTGCATTCAGGTTAATGCCACATGGAAACACCCTTGGACTGATCATGGAGCAGTATTTGCTGCTCGGTGACATGAATATGTACAGGTCTGAAATCATTTAGGCAGAAGCGCAATGGTAATAAAGAAATATAAACCAATTCATGTATTTAATTTAATGATTATTACTATGCAATAACTGAAAATAAAATAAAATAAAAATAAAAGTTGAAAAAAAGCAGCATTAAAAAAAAAAAACTCTACTCTAATTGACACCCTCATGCTCTACTCTATGTATGATTCTAGAACACCTGGAATACAATGTAAGAGTCATATGGGCTACTTTTATGATCATTTATGGCACTTTTTTGTCCATTTTGGAGCTTGAAAATCACTGGTCAGTATCTACTTTTTTGGAAAAGAACAGCATAAACATTCCTGCAAACATTTGAGAAAACAGCCTTTTGTGATCCATTAAAAAAAATCATTTAGAGTGAATAGTTGCTTTGAGAGGAGGTCAGCTGATAAACTCAAAACACACTCAACTCCTCTCTCCCTCTCTTTGGCCTGTAGTCATTTCTTTATTCTTGACTTCTTAAACCAGACATCCAACCAATGAGAGGTGTGGTGTGTGAGTTTGGGTGGGTATGTGTGCATAGATGATGACTGTGGATAAACATACCCTTGTCCTATTTTCTCAAAACGTGTGTATTTCTTCTTGGGATCACCAACACTAACAATGCTTCCTGGAAGAAAGAGGAGAGCCCTGTAAGACTATATCCACACAGAAGCAAATGTATACAAACAGAGCTTTTGGACGGTTAACTGCTGAAGAGAGATGCATGATGAGTTTGGTTAACAATATAAATAATTGTTAATGATGGTCAGTGACATAGATCTGTTTGAGTGTGTCTGTTGTGCGTATTGCTGGCAGAGTAAGAACAGTAATCTCTGTCTGTTATAAGAACTATAATCTCTGTTTTAGTGCTTAGTGCTGTCAGTAATCTGGATCACATGTGTAGCCAAATGAAAAAAAGACAATGATTCACAGAGTGCACACAAAAGAGACCTGATCTGCATTCCTAAACAAAAGTTCTAAAGAAATGTGCATAAGATACGCATTGGAATTTTATTAGAATTTGGAACCAACTCCAAGATCCTAATGGGATGGAAAATTATATAAAAATCAAATATGATCACTTGGGGTATACAGACATTCCTACAGGATTTTTGATTATGAGAGTCCTTTAAATTCTTTTAAATGTCCTGCAGGGGCATTTTATTTTATTGGGAATCATAATAATCATTTAAATTTATACATTTGGAAGGAACTTTTATCTGAAGTGACTTTTAGATTATTTCAGCTATATATTTTATCAGGCTGTGAACTTTTCCTTTGATGTAATGTTGGAATACTACAAGAAAATTCCTATTAGGATCTAGTAAGGTTTTATTAAAAAATGTTATTAAAAAAAAAATGTATCTGCTATTTGAAAAGAACCTTTAAAACTGGGATTTTTTTTAAAAGCAGCCTGACAATTATGTATTAAGTATTGTGGCTAAAACAATATTACAACACAGTTCTGTCATGCATGAACTTTGTCCTTATTCCGTATCATACCACATAAATGAACTGACAATGAATGTATTGAAATATTATTACTAAGAGCTTTTTTTTTTTTCATTTCTGAGTGGATGTATAACTTTTTAAAGGCTAAAGTTTAGTTACACTTTATTTCGATGATCCACTTTAGACATTCTACTAACTATAAGTAACTTTGTAACTACATATCAATTATATGGACTATAAAAATAAAGTGTTATTAAAGTTACTGGTGCTCTTAAACCAAATATTGCAATAGTATCTTATTACAGTTAAATAAGCAATATTCTACCACCACATATGCAGCTAAAATCAACACTCTTGCCCACATACTGAGTTTTTCCAGTATTTCCTCATCTGTCATCTTGGATTTCTTTCTCTGTCGGTCAGTGTGACGGTACAGCGTACTAGACGTGTTCTCAGGCTGGACTTGAGACTCTGGAGGGGTCGTGACCTCTTTGACAGAAGCAGGAGGTGCAGTCGGCTCAATAACAGAGCGTGTGAAGATCTACAAAAAAAAAAACAGTGATAGAGTAAATGCATAGAAATAGAACTTCATGTATGAGAGAAACAGACAGGGATGAAAGGAGATATGATACAGTTCTTAATTGTTTCTCCTAGACAAAAAGATTAAATAGAAATCAAATAGAGACTTTTAGGGTGTGTTCACACTTGTAGTTTGGTTCTTTTGGTGTGGACCAAAAAAGAAAATAATATAATTAGATCTGGTTTGCTTAGCGTCCACACTTTTATTTTTAAAGTCACAGACACAGTGAACCAAAAGTTGCGACCAACTTTACATCAATAGCCTATTGTGGCGTATTTTCCAAGTGAAGCAGAATATCGAATATGAAAAATAGAGAGTGTGGCTTGTTTTTTCCTGCTGGGAAATGATTGGATCTAGAAAAGTTGGTGTTCCATTCAGCTCACTGTAAAATCTTGCAGCAGGGAAGGGAGGGAACATTCAACCCAAGCCGTCAAATTGACAATCAGAGAAGCAAGGTCATTCTTGTGGGGAAGTACATTTTCAGATTTTGATCAAAGATTGACAAATGCAGTTCCAAACGTAGGTTCGGGAGGAGCCTAAACATTCAGTCCTGTCAATCATCATTACGTGTGTACTATATATACTACAAACACCGCGTCATTCCATTGAAAAAATTTTCCCGGCAACCCGTCTCCTCCTCTAATTCTCTCTATTCTCCTACGCGCAGCTCAATAGGGGGGCTAGAGCCTCCCCCGCAGACAGCAAGACAAGTTCGTTTTACTATTAACCATCAAGACTGAATGGGCAGGCGAACTCATGAAAAAAAAAAAAGAAAAGAAAAATTTGAATCAACTTGCTTGGATAAATTGTTCTCCACAAGACTAGTAATGTGCACTAACAAAGTAAATAGGGTCAACTTTGGTTAGATGCCGACTTTAACACTGAACCTAAAGATACAAAACATAAGGTCACAACCTGATTGGACAGGTTTTATGACGTATATTTTGTGACGGAACTTACCGAACATTCAAAACATTGCTGTGTGCTAAAAGTGTGCTGTGTGTCTGTGGTCTGTCTAGCATTCATATTTCAGTCGAACCACACTCAAGTTAATTTCAAAGCAGACCAGGACCTCATGAAAATGTGGGTCTTGGACCACTTGTTTGGTGTGCACTCGGGTTCGGATGGCAGTGTTCACACTTATTGAAATGAATCACACAAATAGAGCAATCACCAGAGTTTGCTTTAATCGAACCAAACCTGCCAAGTGTGAACACACCAAGTCTCCCACTTCTTTGATTTTTCTCCTGAGAAAGTACCCTAGTAGTCTAACATCTCCAGAATTTTGTACATTATTTAACTTGTATTTGTTCATAAAAATAAACATGCTATACTAACAGATTTGGTGTGCTCAGGCCGTGGAGCGATGATGGGTGGAACCTCATCATCCTCCTCATCTTCTTCTTCCTCTTCGTCCTCCTCTTCCTCGTCTTCTTCTTCAGACACCGGAGGTGCAATAGGTGGTTCAGAAGTTGTCTTAGCTCCTTGCTGCGCTCCCACACAGACACACACATGAGTAGAGTGCAAACAGGGTTGAGCACTTGATCCACAATCAATAAATATCACAAATTCATCCCTGTACTGCTCATTTGCAGCCTTCATAACTAGCACATTTAAACAAGAGCACAATGTTCTACATATATAATTCAAGCTGTTAGGGTAGGCCTATAATACTTAGTTTCAGTCATTTCAACCTCTAGAGGGCGTCATATATAAACCTGATAAACCCGAGTGAACTGACTGGTTTTCTACATTGTCACAGTCAATTTGTAGAGTTATAGTTATATTTTTAAATACATTTTAGTTTTGTTTGTTTGTTTGTTTTTTTACTTTTGTCAGTCTGATCAAATAATGAGTCAAAACTGCTGTAAGTACTTCTGGTTTACTCATCACACAGTTAAAAAAAGCAAATTGCATTGTAGATACAGTACCCAGTGCAGTTGTATACTTCACATTTTGCAAATGTAGCAGGCCATCTATGTTTTTAAAATGTGTATACTATGCACAGTATACAGTACATACTATTTGTTGTAGCACAAGAATGTATGTATGCTAAGTATGCTAATCTTTATGCTAGTTTGCTAATTATTTTTAAGTAGGCTACATTCATGTGTGTTTTAATTTGCTGACAAGATTTGCTAAAGGACTATATATTGTTATTGCTGTGCTATGTCTGATTGGTATATGTATCTGGATAAAGATTGTACAGTTAAAGTAGTTCCTAAATCCGCCATAGACTCATTACAAAGTCAACTGAGACTGAAATTATTAAAGGCAGCATTATCATATGGGAATGGATATTCACAGGACCAGTGACAACCCAAAGATTTACTATCATTTACTATCAAATGTAGCATAATCTAACCCATTCAGTACAAACACATATCGACAACACAAGTGAGGTTTGGGATCAACGTCTTTAAATACCAGCTGCGATTTTGTGATGATTAAATGATGAAAGGTTAATTTGTACTGCTAAAAGCTTTGGTTTGAGACACTAAACTACACTCTAAAAAATAAAGGCTCCCAAAGGGGGTCTTCATAGCAATGCCATAGAAGAACCATTTTGGGTTCCCCAAAGAACCTTTTAGTGAACAAATTTGTTTCTTAGTGTGAAAAACATTTTAAAAAAATTAAAGAAACTTTTGTGCAATGGAAGATTCAATGGATGTTAAAGGTTCTTCATGGAACCATCAATGCCAATTAAGAACCTTTATTTTTAAGTGTACAGGTGCTGGTCATATAATTAGAATATCATCAAAAAGTTGATTTATTTCACAATTCCATTCAAAAAGTGAAACTTGTATATTATATTCATTCATTACACACAGTTATAATCATCAAAATTAAAAGAAATACAAATTTGAAATATATCAGTCTGACAACTAAGGAAAATATCAGTAAATGAGTATCTCAGAAAATTAGAATATTACTTAAGACCAATACAAAGAAAGGATTTTTAGAAATCTTGGCCAACTGAAAAGTATGAACATGAAAAGTATGAGCATGTACAGCACTCAATACTTAGTTGGGGCTCCTTTTGCCTGAATTACTGCAGCAATGCGGCGTGGCATGGAGTCGATCAGTCTGTGGCACTGCTCAGGTGTTATGAGAGCCCAGGTTGCTCTGATAGTGGCCTTCAGCTCTTCTGCATTGTTGGGTCTGGCATATCGCATCTTCCTCTTCACAATACCCCATAGATTTTCTATGGGGTTAAGGTCAGGCGAGTTTGCTGGCCAATTAAGAACAGGGATACCATGGTCCTTAAACCAGGTACTGGTAGCTTTGGCACTGTGTGCAGGTGCCAAGTCCTGTTGGAAAATGAAATCTGCATCTCCATAAAGTTGGTCAGCAGCAGGAAGCATGAAGTGCTCTAAAACTTCCTGGTATACGGCTGCGTTGACCTTGGACCTCAGAAAACACAGTGGACCAACACCAGCAGATGACATGGCACCCCAAACCATCACTGACTGTGGAAACTTTACACTGGACCTCAAGCAACGTGGATTGTGTGCCTCTCCTCTCTTCCTCCAGACTCTGGGACCCTGATTTCCAAAGGAAATGCAAAATTTACTTTCATCAGAGAACATAACTTTGGACCACTCAGCAGCAGTCCAGTCCTTTTTGTCTTTAGCCCAGGCGAGACGCTTCTGACGCTGTCTTTTGTTCAAGGGTGGCTTGGCACAAGGAATGCGACAGCTGAAACCCATGTCTTGCATATGTCTGTGCGTAGTGGTTCTTGAAGCACTGACTCCAGCTGCAGTCCACTCTTTGTGAATCTCCCCCACATTTTTGAATGGGTTTTGTTTCACAATCCTTTCCAGGGTGCGGTTATCCCTATTGCTTGTACACTTTTTTCTACCACATCTTTTCCTTCCCTTCGCCTCTCTATTAATGTGCTTGGACACAGAGCTCTGTGAACAGCCAGCCTCTTTTGCAATGACCTTTTGTGTCTTGCCCTCCTTGTGCAAGGTGTCATTGGTCGTCTTTTGGACAGCTGTCAAGTCAGCAGTCTTCCCCATGATTGTGTAGCCTACAGAACTAGACTGAGAGACCATTTAAAGGCCGTTGCAGGTGTTTTGAGTTAATTAGCTGATTAGAGTGTGGCACCAGGTGTCTTCAATATTGAACCTTTTCACAATATTATAATTTTCTGAGATACTGAATTTGGGATTTTCCTTAGTTGTCAGTTATAATCATCAAAATTAAAAGAAATAAACATTTGAAATATATCAGTCTGTGTGTAATGAATGAATATAATATACAAGTTTCACTTTTTGAATGGAATTAGTGAAATAAATCAACTTTTTGATGATATTCTAATAGGGGTGTGACGAGACAGGTATCTCACGAGACGAGACGAGACTCGAGATTGAGTTCACGAGACGAGACAAAATGGCGAAATACATGACTAGAAAAAATATTCTGCAGGTGTATTTGAAATGTTTTAACTAATCATCTTGTAATGAATGTCATTTCAGTTCTACTTTCTGAGTATGAATTATCATATGCAGTAAAAGAAAACAATACTCAAGTACTGTAAAATGTTTTGATACTAACTCAACTGACTGACTTCTCTTCTGTATGATTTCAGTCTCTTCAGACCTTACTGTACATGATTTATGAGCTTCTACAACTTTTGACCTCCTATCTGAACTCCTTTCCACAAACTGATCATAGAAATAAAACAGTATAAATAAAAATGGTAACACTTTACAATAAGCTTTCATTTATTAACATTAATGTATTAACCAACATCAACTATCAATGAGCATATATTTGCTACAGTATTTATTAATCTTTGTTTATGTTAGTTGATAAAAATAGACATTCATTGTTAGTTCATGATAGTTCACAGTGCATTAACTAATGTTAACAAATGAAACCTTACTGTTTGTGCTTAATAAGATTAAGAGAAACTGTTATTCATTTTTATGGTAACACTTTACAATAAGTGCAACCATAATCGCACTCTCTCAATATTCAAAGTGCAAATAAGACCAAATTTTTCTTTGATACAGAGCTAAGAGATGGTTACAACTACACTGCCCAGCCTAAAATAGCTTTCATATTGAGAGATATTTGTATTCATCAGGGAGCCGCTTTCAAATGCGGGGTATTGAAATCGCGTTTGAATGCGCGCTTGTTTACTTACACTTTCACGATAGCGCGTACTCTGTGAATATGGAGCGGCGGCGACCGTTATCCAACTTAATTAAATGTTTTTTATTTAAATACAAAGCAAAACGATAGTGGAGGCGTAATGTAAACGTAGCGGTGGCATATTCTTTCCTAATCATCCTAACACTCTGTCATGGCAACATCACGAGACTACTTTTCGCCTCGACGAGAAATCTCGTCACAGTTAGTCTCGTCACACCCCTATATTCTAAGTATATGACCAGCGCCTGTACATTCTGAACATTCAATTCAGAGCACTTGTTTTGTCAAAATGCATGGTAATTAAAACACCCAAGGCAACTGAAAACAAAGCAGTCTACTTCCTAAAAAGTAAGCATTAAATGAACCCATATGCTCTACAAGGTGAATCTGAGATAAAACAGCAGCCTTATTTGTGTAAAGGTCACACTCACAGGATTAAGCATCACATGCATTTTCATATTTGTCTCTGCCAATTAGAAACTGGAATGTGGGCCAAAAAAAAAAAAAACATTCTAAACCTGAAATATAAGGAAGAGATTCCAGAGCATCCAGCACCTGTTGATATGAAATGAATGGCGAAAGATAAAAGACACACATACACACACTTGCATGCGACGCTGTTGTTGTATGTTTTCATGGTCAACTGCAGTTCAGGGAGTATTTAATAAACCAAGCAGCATTTTTTATAGATAGCTAGCAAGCAGAGGGGAAAAAAATAAGAATGATATAAAAATGACCTAAACTGACATTAAGGCCCCTAAATTTCTTTCTTTTTAAGACCCCAAGAAATAAAAAACTGGAGAATTCCTAAAAGTTGGCAAAACTATTTAAAAATGAACTACATATGAAATCGAGAATGTCAAGTAGCAGTCATGAATTGATAGTAAACCTCTGGCCTAGATAGAAACTCTTGTGAAATTCACTCTTTAGATTAAGTTCTTCTGCAGCATGATGGTTGCCATCTAGACATTACAACAAGTAGAAGATCATGGTTTTGTGACAATCTAAATTTTATTGGATATATTACAAAATGGACAAGCCCATTAATATGTTCTGCTTCAACTTCCTGTTTCAATAGAAAATTAATACAGGAAATACATGATTTCCTGAATAAAGGAAAGACAAATGCATTCGTCAAATGATTTCATGGGGTCTTTGTTAACATGTTGCTGTATTCTGGACTAGCTTTGTTGTGCATCTTACCTACATTTTCATTGCAGTTTTGTTTTAGATGAGAAATAAAACATTGGGTCAGAGATATTACTGACATTAGCTCAGGCAAGCCTTTTACATACTCTACAAAGAGTTTCCTGTGAGATCTAGAAATTCAGTGTGCAGCATTGCAAAATTTTTTCTGCAGTAAGTAAAGTGTAGACTATAAAAAGTAGCTTGTAGAAAATCATAAATTTGAGCTGTTGGGTCAATGTGTTTAGGTATCATATTATTCTATTATATCATATGTTTAGGTATCATAAGCTTTTGTGAAGTTCTAAGCTCAAGACTTATGTAGAGGCATTAGCTTTGCCGAATGATGCTGCTTCCTTAGAGCCGTACAGTATAAAGTTGAAGTTTTACCTTGTCAAAAAACGCGCTGCAGGTTCTAAGGCTGAGAGGTGGCCCGGAAGACAGGAGGCGGTTCTGAATGATGATAAGGTTGAGAACGGGAGGATATTTTACTTGACACAAAAAAACCTCACAAAGTATTCAAACACTACAAATGGATTCCAGGCAACAGAGGATAGGAGGGAAAGTGTGACAGGAGGGAGGTAGGCAAAAGAGAAAGGTGGCTTGGAGGTGAGATTCTTGTGAAAATAATGGGAGAGGGGGAAAATACAACTAAGAAAGGGAGTAAGCATCTTCATTATTGTGGTCTAAACATGGTAATTCATTTGCCACCCCTTTGACAGCTTGATTGTTTGGTGACTATGTACTGTAAAGTTTTTGTATAAAGATCAGATCAATCGTCCCAGCAAAACCGGATTTTGTGCCAGATAAAATGTCAGATGAAGAGCTGCTCAGTTTGAGATAGACACACATTAATCTGGGGAGTGTTTAACTATCATTCGTGTTCTTTCGTAGCCTGTGGTGGCGCATTGCTGCCACATACATATTTTTTTCCACTCAATTATTTTAAAACGAGATGCTATGTCGTTAAAACAACATATTTTCTCATAATAACGAGATGTTATGTCATTAAAATAAAATATACCTTGTAAATACCTTGTAACCAATCACTTCAAAGTGCAGGAGGGCTTTAGCATATCGTTACTATCCCAATATTTTTTTCTGCTGATATGAAAAATCAGGTAGATTTAGCAATATAGCGGGTGTATGATGTATATTACGATGTTATGATGAACTATATGCCTTTCTCCACTGACGTTCTGAGTTGTTTAGAGCATTACTAAGGATACTGATTTTCAGAAGGCAGCTGTCTGACTCTGACATGGCAAACGGGAACATGGTTTGTGTAACATTAACAACATATTATTAGCTGTTTGATAATGCAGTCAAGCCAAAGGCTAATCATATTAATTACCATCATGTGTCCGACGTTGTAAAGAGCGATACCACTGTGCAGCGTTTACCTCAGCAAATTGACTGAGATGATCTCTGAGCTGGTGTGAGTGGAGGCAGGGCTAATTTGCATATTCATAGATCCGCGTATACTAAATGAGGCAAGGGTGTAGAGTTACATTCAAGCTATTTTAAGGCATGAAGAATTTTTTTTTCACAGGAAAAAAAATGTTTAAATATGTTATTTTGGTGATCAAAGATGAATTTTAAAGGATAAAACTATTGACTACAGGGGGACTTTAAAACAATATATGAAGAGTTTGGTTCCAAAACGCGATAAACGGCATTTTTAAAAAATTTTAGTTCTTGCCAAAATCAGTATTGTATCTGGTCGGTATTGAAAAGTCCATTTTTAATTTTACTCAAAATGCGATATCCGCCGTGTTATTCTGTCATGTTTTCTCCCTTTCTTTCCAAACCGCGACAAACGGCAGTCTCCCTTCTCTGCAGAATGCAATATATATCCACTCAACCAATCACAGCGCACCATTCCACGCACTGTAAACAGTAATGGCAGAGCTCTGAATACACCCGGCACCCTAGTTTTCCTTAACTATTTTGTACTTTGTGATCAACAAAAACAAAAAATTTAAATTTTGAAGGCATTAATGAACGTGGTGGTTTCTGCAGTGGATAAGAAACGTAAGACATCGAAATCTAATCATTTACGTGAGGAGATTAAGAAGATGAGGAATGCCGGCTATTGCTTGTTCCACGACAGCAACAAACTTCTGTCACGGTCCCCAAAACTGAATCATGAACAGTTTTTATACGCCGTTTGACCAAGAATGATTAATTCTTGAATCTGGCATTGCTAGTTTTGATTCTAAATATCTGATAGAAAGAAAAGAAAAAAAACATAACATGATTGCTATTTGAATGTTTTCAGTATAGCGACACCCCTGGGTATGTGCAGTCAATTCCAATGTACGGTAATGACAAACGGAGACATATTAATTTATAACATTAACAAGATGATACGTTGAATTCATTTTGGGACCGATGACAATGTATTTTTAGTCCAGTGCCTGGATATAAGATTAGTATTGACCAAGTTCAGAGGCTGTCATATATGTGGATCAACTTACTTTGTTGTGTATTTTCAACTGTTTCAATATGAAAAATAACTTTTATATTGAGTCAATGGATTAAATGCATTTTAATTGCATTTTGAAAAAAAACAAAAAAAAAAACGTGTCATGGATTTATTGCATTTTGGGGGGAAAATAATCACTTTTTATAATAAATGAATAAAATCAAAATAAAAATCTGGATTTGAATTTTTTATGTTATTATAACCTAAAGATGCTATGTGAAAGTTTGAAACAGAAAATAGTGGTTTTCATCTTGCCACTTTCTTGATTTATAGCGTTTTGGAACCAAACTCTTCATATTTTCTCGTAATAATGACATTTTGTCATAAAAACTATATGTTTTTCCCGTTATAATGAGATATTATATTGTTAAAACAACATATGTTGTACATGATGTGACATGGGAAATAGGCCTTTATCACAGTCTGCATTCGAAAAGTGGAAGCTTCAAATAGTATAGTAAAATAAATTCCCCTCACTCTAAAAACTGCTGGGTTAAATATGGACAAAACCAGGGATTGGGTTGTTTTCACCCAGCCATTTTTTTCAACCAATTTTGGATTTATTTTTTTAGCCAGCAATATAGTAATATAGTAAAAGACGTGTTTTTGCTCACCCCCAAATAGGGGCAAATTTGTGGGGTATTATAAGCTGAAACTTGACCAGACCAGAGACTTATATTACATCATGTGAAAGAGGGCATAATAGGTGCCTTTTAACCCAACCTGCTGGGTTTGTCCATATTTTACCCAGCTTGGGTTTTTTTAACCCAGCATTTTTTAGAGTGCTGTAGCCTGTATCAATGGCAGTGTCCAGAGTATGGGATTGTTGTGATTTATTGATGTACAGTTCATCAAAACAGATCAACCACAGTTTATAATCATTAGTTGGGTATAACATCTCATTATTACGAGAAAATATATCATTTAAGAGACATAACATCTCATTATTACGACATAATTGAGTGGAAAAAAAATAATATGTATGTGGCAGCAATGCACCACCATACTTTTAGACATCTAAAGTGTCTCTGACACTTAAATAATCAATGATTTGTTGAATGGTGCATCACAACACACACTTCTGTATGAAGTCTATAATTACTAAAAAATTGCTGATGAAAAGATGAACGCACCTACTGTATTTTCTGGAATATCTGATGCATTGTTTTAATAGCTGAAAGTGACTTATAATGCAATTAACATCAAGCAACCAAAGTGCACACAAATATGCACACAAACACAACATGTCAGTTCTAGCATTGCTAACTTGACATTACAGACTATTTCTTCATCAAACAAATGCAGTCAACCAAACTGTCTGTTGTAGAGTAGATTTGTGCGGAATGAGAGGTATGTGATAGTTCGTTAGAGTACAGTTGGAACACCAGGACAGTTGAAGCACATTAAATAACTTGTGTGTGCATCACACCTGAGCCATGATTTTTCCTAAGAGTATATAATAGCGTCCTCTTCAACTGGGGAAAATTTAAACAATGTAAAGTTCTCTTATCCGAAGATATCGAACAAAGTCTATTTTTAGGGGAAAGAATTTCACTCCACCCTCTCTCTTTAAAATAAAATAGCTTGTTGTCCTTTCATTAACTGAACGATTACTCCCTTACAGTTTGAATGAATTATTTGTGTTGTTTTTAGGGTTGTACAATGAGCTGGTTTTTCTGTGGTAATGTAAAAAAGCAAAAAGTGTTCTAACTGTAAACATTTTTTAATGTAGTAAAGTAGAAAAACACTGTAGATCAGACATTTCTGACATCAGAATATTAGTAATCATTACTTATATGTTTTTATTTGTTTTTCAAATTAAGTCAATTATGTATATTAGAAATGAGTGGTCTGTGCGTTCATACAGAAATGTTTTATCTTGTGGGTTTCAGCTTTTATCTCTCCTCACATTTAACTTTAACAGTTTGTGCTTATTAGGTGAGGTTAGGCATGTAAATTTTATGTAAATTTTAAATTTCATGCATTCCCCACATGCTGGTAATTCAGTTTTGCTTTAAAATTTGGCTTGGTGTTTATAATACATGTTATGCATAATGAATGACACTAACTTGTTTATATAATGTTATGTTTTTTTTTTTTATACTTATATTTTCAATGTTCTGTATACCTTTTTTGTGGCAAGAGGGGAACTAAAATACATGTTGAAAGTGTTTTAAACATTTTGTTTTATTTACCAGTATTTTACATAATTTCTGAATGTAATTAAAAAAAAAATACAATTTATCAGTGTTTTTATTCTCTTATTCTCTGACCTGGTGGGACTTACATTCTTTTTTCTGGAAAATACCGTACTTTCTATCAAACTACTCTCTCACACACACATTTTCAGCTGCTCCTGCTAGGGGTCGCTAGAGCGGATTACTCTCATATTTATTTGGCATATGTTCTTCCTGACTTGGGGCATCAAACCTCTACGTATTAAAATATAATAGACTATCATAATACTGCATTTAGCTTGACTGCTGTAACAACACTAAGATGGATTTTCCCTATAACCATGAATCAGAAGACACATCATCTGCAAAAATAAAATAAAATAAAATAATAAATTAAATCAATCAATCAATCAATAATTATTTTCTGATTCAGTGTCTTTGTTTTGAATTCCTGAATTCCTGTTTACATAAATTTAGCTTTAAAAATATTTAATGAATATAATGCTAATGTCTGCTGGACTTGTTGAGAATGTTAATGTGTTTGGGGAGACCATGGCCTTAAGCTTATTTAATGCCCTTTAAGAAAGTTCTTCAAGTAGTAAAATCCACCCACACTCATGAAAAATATGTGCCTGTGGCGACATGTGTGCAAAAATTAAATTATGTTGCTTCAGTTTCAACGTCAAATGTCCAATGAGTGGCAATAAAAAGATATTTTAATTGCGGCAACATTTTATTACATTGGTTCATGCATGGTGAGTGACGATAAAAGGTTAATGCTATAAAAAATAATGTACCCCCTACATTAAACCCAACCCTAAGCCCAACCGATGGTGTAAAACAACAAAAACAAAAAAACATGAGATAAAGACGCATTTGCTGAAGCAACAGTACCATTTTACCTTGTTTTTACACTGCTTTGAGCTCTTTTTTTCAGAAGAGCTTTTCCTTGCACCCCCAACAAATTAGTTTACAAATCATGCACTATGGTAAAGGTGTTTTGAGGTGATAAAATAGTATTGTGCAAGGAACCATGTGAAACTTAAGGGGCAGTTTACACAACACCATTTTCAAATAAAATCAGAAATGATGCATTTTGGCCTTTCCAAAAATGTAGGTAGAGGCACATTTTTCTAATGAGCTGGGATGCATAAAACTTCCTCTCAACCACATTCAACTCAGTAACATTTTAAGCCCTAAACATGTTGAATTTCATTTATTTTACCTAGCGGTAAAAACTGTTTTGTGCGTAAATCTATAAAAGATGATGCGAACACACAAGCACACAGGGCCAAATTAAAGGAAAGTTTAAAGATTAAGCACTTGTGAAGCTGAATCTTTACACTGCTTTCAGCATCGGTCAAGCATGTGATTGACGATATCCTGAATTTCAGACAGTCTGAGCTAGGATTTAACCCTCACACTCTCAGAAATAAAGGTACGGTGCTGTCACTGGGGCAGTACCCTAAGGTGCAAAAGTGAAAAGGTACATCTTTGTACCTTACTTACCGATAAATGGTACATATTAGTACCTTTTTGCTTAGGGTACTGCCCCAGTGACAGTGCTGTACCTTTTTTTCTGACACTGTAACCTAAGGCAAGGTGCTCAGTTTGGAAATTTAACAAGAGGGAAAAATGACCAGATGTCCAGATTTACACAGATACAACACGGAACCTGAGTCAGGTGCTGAGCTCGATGGAAAATTTAATTGCTTTTAAAAACAATAAGTTTACCTTCATTTAAGCAGCATGACACCTACTGTTTACACATTATTTACAGTATCTTTATGAAAGATATCATATTGATCTTGACCACTACTACTGTAGTACTTATTTTGCACTCTACTGGAAAATTCAGCTTTAACCAGTTTAAGCTGGCTTTGCAAGGTTTCTAGCTGCTCCAAGCTGGTCTAGATGATTCACTATCAACTGCTGAAATCTGGTACACCCTCTTGTTCAAGATGTTTAGACCTTGTAGACCACCAAAAAACAGCTTTATCACCATAACATGCTATGAGACATATACATAATTTATATACATTTAGTGGTTAATTTTTAATACTTTTCAGTGGGTGGCAAATCAAATCAAAGCAAAGAAACGGTTATTTAGATAATGGTCGCAGAAGAATAAGCATTTTGAAGATATGTGTTTGCTTAATTCTGTGGTTTAAAATCACCTTTGAATCTAGGTCAACACAACAGTTTTGTCACAGTCATCTGGCAATGATGGAGGACACCGTCAAAAACTTCAATGTTAGAAACATATGCAGGTGATGGGACAGATTTTAAATTTAAGGGTGATTTCACACTGGCAGTCTAGTTCGAAACGGTGCACGGTTCGCATGAAAAATTGAAAAGTTGAAAGTTGTCATGCGGACCCGGGAGTTTTAATGTAAAAGCAACTCAGTCTCGGGCGCGCTGACTTGTTCAGGAAGTAAAGTAACCTGTGTATGTGTTTTAGCTGATAACGACGTCAACAAACTTCAACAAAACGCATGTAAGGGATGAGATGACGGTGGTGATGATTTACCTTGAATACAAGCGAGTGAGCGTGCAGTGTAACCGCACATAGTGAGTGCAATCAGAGCGGCAAATGAATGGCTCACAATCAGCTGTCTCCTCAAAAGAGTGTTTGCAAGCAGCAGAAAGCCGCTTTCATTCGACGCACGTACATTAAAACCAAGTGTCCTTCACTCTGAAGCCCATAATAGCACCAAATTAATAAAAATAAAAAAAAACACAATATATTGACCTACGTCCTGTTTTCTATCATGCGTTGTGAATGTTTGAGATGGCGTAAGGTGAACGCAAATGCACCAGGATACTATAGAATCAAGTGTGAAACCAGACCAATGCTGCAAGGGGGCACCGGGAACAATCACACTCAGACTCGGACCAAAGCAAACGTTCCCAGTGTGAAAGCCCCCCTAAGTTAAAAAGACGCACAAGAGTGATCTTTATTATCACAATAATAGTGAAAAAGTGAATTTATTTTTATTTTAAAAATAAAAAGTCAAAATTAAACTTTTACTAAGGAATGGGTCATAAAACTAAATAATGGTTACATAACAAAGACAACGTACTATAGGCTGTAACAGATTTTATTGCAGTTCAGCTAGTCCGTGTTATTAACGGTTGTGTTTGTGAGGGGTAGACATGGCATTACTGGGTGCTTGAATCATGAATCCTTTAATTCATGAAGATGAATTGGTAAATTGAAGTAAAATGTCAAACTGGGAAACAAAATAAGGAAAAGACAAAAAAAAAAAAAAGCAAAAAAAGCAACTCACCAGAGTATTGGCTGCAATGTAACCAGCGGATTTATCTGGAAGCATAAACATTCCATCAGTCAGAATTTCACTCAAAGCAAACCTTAATTTATAATGTAATTATCGAAATGTAGAAGGGTCAAACTCTCATCAAATCCCAATAGCAGTCTGTAATTCTATTTCTAAAGGTAATTTTTTGCATATGTTTTGGGATTATCTGGTCATATCCCATTTCTGGAAACATGTAGTTCAAGTGCTAAACAACATCACAGAGCTGCAGTTTGACCTAGATCCTTGTCTTTTGTTGCTCAAAGATGATTTCTCTTATAAGTTCACATTAGTTCAGAAAAGGTTGTTAAAGGGTTAGTTCACCCAAAAATGAATTAATTGCTCACCCTCATGTCGTTCCAAACTCGTAAGACCTTAGTTTATCTTGGGAACACAAATGAAGATCTTTTTGATGAAATCTGAGAGCTTTCTGTCCCTCTGTTGACAGCTGCACAACTAAAAGTTTGATGCTTCAAAAAGTTCATGAAGAAATCGTAAAACTAATCCATATGAATTGAGAGGTTTAGTCCAAATTTTCTGAAGAGACAATCACTTTTTTTTTATGATGAACAGTTTGAATTTAGGCTTTTATTTACATATAAACATTCATCAACTTACACATCAGTTGTGGTAAACGGAAGCTCAAGAATCAATGAGGTTCATCCTCGAGTGTTACGCAGCACATTTGAGCTTCTGGAAGAGGTTTGTTCTCCATGTCAAGCGGGTTCGGTTGAGCTTCTGTTTATGTTCACTGATCAATGTTTATATGTGAATAAAAGCCTAAATTAAACCTGTTCATCATATAAAGTGATCGAGTCTCTTCAAAACAAAAATAAAAATTGGGCTAATCCACTCAGTTCATATAGATTAGTTTTAGGATCTCTTTATGAACTTTTTGAAGCATCAAAGTGGTAGTCAAGTAGCTGTCTATGGAGGGACAGAAAGCTCTCAGGTTTCATTAAAAATATCTTCATTTGTGTTCTGAAGATTAACAAAAGTCTTACGGGTTTGCAATAACATGAGGGTGAGTAATTAATGACAGAATTTTCATTTTTGGGTGAACTAACCCTTTAATGGCTGGTTTCACTGCTGCTAAAAAACAATATTACAGCAATGGTTTACACCCGAACTTGAGGTTTATAGATTCTGGTTGCTTTAATGTTCATAACATTGTTTGTTTAGAATGCAGAACTGCAAGGATCAGTGAGGCTAGAATACATACTGTTAGCCATATATGATGAGCACTGAGCGATCAGAAAGCTTTGTGCTACGGGTGGCCAGAGGGGTTGTCAAGTTTCAATACAGAGCCACCACGCAGCTACGCCTGTGCATATATGCATGTGTATTTGAGTGGGTGTGTGTGCCTCACCTCCTGACGTGAAGCTCATGTATTTCTGGTTGTTGACAGTCTCTTTGGAGTCATAGAACTTGAGAACATCTATTACAGCCTGAGGGTTTTTCTTCTGTTCCAGCTTAGTAATATTAGAGGTTTGCAATAACCGAGCCCATTGCTCTGGAATACCCTGTGTATGTGTACATGTGTGCATTGGAAACAGAAAAAAAGAGACGTATAATTAAATCATCTTTTGCATGCACCAAACACATAAATGAAAAAGTAAGAACCCTGAACCAGGCTTTGTGACACTATCAACAATATCTAAACCAGGGGTCTTCAAATAAGGGTTTCGGACCTTGGTTTGGTTCCAACCGGACTGCAAGACATAATGACAACGGTAGCACCATTTTACCCTTTCTACAGTTGAGCAGAGTACAGTTTACTGAAAAAGCTAAAGCACTACATTAAGAGCTGCAGATGACACGGTTATTTTAACAACAGTAGCAAAAACACAGTGAACAGCAAAATAGATTAATGTTTTCGCTAAAACACTGCAGAAAATGAAAATGCTGCAAATGTAACCTTTTAAATAAACAAGTTTTCCGACAAGATGTTTTTCTTCTACATTTAGTATTATTAATGGGCATGTTAAGAGCATTTCTTTAATCAACTTTATAACTGGGAAAATTATTTGTAGATGGTAGGAAAGACAACTAAATCTTTGAAATAACTGGTTCACTTTGTTTTCTACTCATTATGAGGGTGTTTTGATTATTATGTACATTGTTTGTTTTTAGTAGATACTTATTTTATGCAAAATATAAAAATGGTCCAAACCCTGAACCCCCATACAGTGTCTGTTCGGTCACATGGACTTCTGCCATACATAGGTATCTAAACATAAAATTAATAATAGCCTGATAAAACATCTGATCTTAATGATCTTTTTTTCTTTTTTTTTTTATTCTTAGACACCACTACTTTGGTGGCTTTAATTACTATTTTGACTGTTTAGGATTTTATTTTTATTTTACAAAGTACTACTGCTGCCAAGATGGAAATTTATAACTATTCCACTAAAGTATTACTAAAGTCCGGACCTCCGCTGGAAAAAAATTATAGAGACCGAACCTTTTGAACTTTAATTGAATACCCCTGATCTTATCAAACATTTGTGAACCAAAGTTGCAGAAATGGATATGCAGGACTCCAGACTGTGATTACAATGTATGAATTTGTGATTAAATGTGTATAAATTTATAACAATGCTGTAGAATGGCACTGGCGACAGACATGAAGTTAATTACATCCTTATGGGCCATTCACACAGAATGTATTTTTTCATTCAAGCGCAGCGTATTTTAATATTTTTGAAAAGCGTTTTTTTTCTTTCAGTTTTGACCTAAAATAATTTACATGTAGCATTTGGCTGTTGTATTTTTAATGATTTTCAATCAAATGTTAAAATGTGTGTGACGTTAGATATATACAGGGGTTATATTTAGTTCAGCCCATTCTGTCAATAAATAATGTTAGCATTATGGCTGTTCTAAACTACCTCCATATGGTTTCTGATTTTCATAACTAATGCTATAATTTACAACACACACATGCCATATTCATACATAAATGCACTCGTCAAATGTCAGAAAAGGACAATCCACATGAACCATACATCAGAGATAACAATGACTCGCAAACACATAAATGAAAAAACCTAAACCCCAGAGACTGGGTGAACTCACAGTGAACTCCCCCGTTACTGCGTCAAAGCCTACATGGATAGTGTGCTCGAAATCAGAGGGTAGGGATATCTCCGGACGCTCTTTCTCTTTCTTCTTATTGGCTGTTGAATAGAGAAACAAACACAATTTTAAACCTTTTGGATCAGTTCATCAAAACAGTGCCATTCAGTTTGAATGGTAGAGTATAGCCCTTTGGCGTCTCTGTTGGTTTGCTTAAACCAGTGTGGATTATGCTGGCAATTGCTGGTTTGGAGGAGCTGGTGAATCTACCTCCAGATAAGCAACATCATCTTTCTGAAGCTGGCTAGCCAAGGAAGTTTTTTTGGTGAAGCTAGTTAGATTGTTAACTGTCAGTGTCCTGGTAAAGGGACGTTTGACGCACTTTTTATTATTTTATTATTTTAGTAATCATCAGAAATTAGGTATCATTTGTAAGTTAAACACTCAAAATTCATCCTGTGAAAAATGTTCTGACATTGCGTAACCATGGAAATGGTGCTTTAAATCCTTTTAGTGGGCTCAATTTTTGTGATCTTATTTCAGATTTGAAACGCAACTTGGTTAGTCATTTGGCTTTGATTTTCTAACAATTTTAGAGTCTAAATTATTTTGTCAAATATGTATTTTGTATAAAATCATTTAGTTCAGTACATTTGCTTTACAGTAAACTTAAACTTCTATAACTCTTTAAACTTTCATAGAAGTGCTTCTCCAATAATTTGCTGAGTGTCTTCTTTAAAAAGAGTCTAACCTTAGGTTCGTGTTCCAAAGCATTCATGAATTACAATCATTTAAATTCAGATCTATGATCAAAAAAGGGGGTATCAGTAAACAGGTTAAAGCAACAGTATAACCAAAAAAATCTGTCTTTATTAACTCATTTTCTGAGCCTGAACCGTTATGATTTTCTTTCATCCATACACAAAGAAAAATGTTTAACAAAATATGTAATCTGATTTCTGCTATGAATTAAAAATGAATGGGATTAAGGCTAAGTTTCACAGATGACAGAAAAATAAAAACTATACTATATGCTATACTGTATATTCCAAGTCGTCTGAAGTAATACGATAGCTAGGATTGAATTGGTATTAAAATATTGTTATTATTTAATTGTGATTAAAAGTTATACACTGAAAATCTTCCCCTCTGTCATAGCTCTGAAATCTAAAAGAAAAAGTGTCTTTGAATTTGCAGGGATAAGTGTACATGTATTTCTTTGATTATTTTATGATGTACAACTGTGCATGTCTGTGAGTGCAAGTTTCTGCATTCCAAGTCAGGTTAACAGTATTGAACTAAGGCATTGTAAATTATTAGGTCAGCACAGAATCTGCGCCCACAGTATACTGCAAGAAACTGTAGAGTTTTACAGAATTTAATGGTCTGTCATTTGCAAAGTTCTACCTATCTCATAAATGTTTTTACATCTCGAATTATGGAAATGTTGGGACATTTTTTTTATTTGAATAAAATGAAAACTGAAATACTTTCAAATCACATGAGCCAATATTTTTTTTCACAATACAACATAGATAACAAAGGTTTCAATGGAGAAATTGTACACTTTTATCCACTAAATGAGATCATTTCAAATTTGATGCCTGCTACAGGTCTCAAAAAAGTTGGCACGGGGGCAACAAATGGCTGAAAAAGCAAGAAATTTTGAAAAGATTCAGCTGGGAGAACATCTAGCAACTAATTAAGTTAATTGATATCAGGTCTGTAACATGATTAGCTATAAAAGGGATGTCTTAGAGAGGAAGAGTCTCTCAGAAGTAAAGATGAGCAGAGGCTCTCCAATCTGTTAAAGAGTGCGTAAAAAGATTGTGGAATACTTTAAAAACAATGTTCCTCAATGTCAAATTGCAAAGGCTTTGCAAATCTCATCATCTACCGTGCATTACATCATTAAAAGATTCAGAGAAACTGGAGAAATCTCTGTGCGTAAAGGACAAGGCCGAAGAACTTTATTGGATGCCCGTGGTCTTCAGGCCCTCAGACGACACTGCATCACTCATTGGCAAGATTGTGTCAATGACATTACTAAATGGGCCCAGGAACTACAGAGGGTAGTCCGGTCTGCTGAGCGAATCATTGGCACAACCCTCCCCACTCTCCAAGAACTGTACTTATCCAGAGTGAGAAAAAGGGCAAAGAAGATCACTCTGGACCCCTCACATCCAGCACACTCCCTCTTTGAACTGTTGCCATCTGGTCGACGCTACAGAGCCCTGAGCACCAGAACGACCAGACACAGGAACAGTTTCTTCCCTCAGGCAATCCATCTCATGAACACTTGACAAACATGGAACACACAACACTATTACACATTATTTACTTAAAACACTTACTTATACTTCAAATTTGCACACATAACTGCACATACAATTGTCTATATTATATATTGTTTTTTGCTTTTTTTGCACTGTCTATCTTGTAAATTCGTATATTATTATTTTATTCCTTTTATTATGTGTCTTGTCTTGTCGCTGTCACTCTGTTGCACTGTGGAGCTTCTGACACTAAAACAAATTCCTAGTATGTGTAAACAACATACCTGGCAATAAAGCTCTTTCTTTTCTGATTCTGAATACTTCCAGAAACCACTGCCGGTAAACACAATCCACCGTGCCATCTGCAGATGCCAACTAAAGCGTTATCATGCAAAAAGGAAACCATATGTGAATATGGTCCAGAATGTCATGTCCTGTGGACCAAGGCTCATTTAAAATGGACTGTTTCAAAGTGGAAAAGTGTTCTATGGTCAGACAAGTCCAAATTTGATATTCTTGTTGGAAATCACAGATGCCATGTCCTCCGGGCTAAAGAGGAGGGAGACCTTCCAGGGTGTTATCAGCATTCAGTTCAAAAGCCAGCATCTCTGATGGTATGGGGTGCATAACTGCATACGGTATGGGCAGCTTGCATGTTTTGGAAGGCACTATGAATACTGAAAGGTATATAAAGGTTTTAGAGCAACATATGCTCCCCTCCAGATGACGTCTATTTTAGAGAAGGCCTTGTGTATTTCAGCCGAACAATGCAAAACCACATACTGCAGCTATTACAACAGCATGGCTTCGTTGTAGAAGAGTCCGGGTGCTGAATTGGCCTGCCTGCTGTTCAGATCTTTCACCTATAGAGAACATTTGGTGCATTATTAAAAAAAAATATGTCAAAGATGACCACAAACTCTTCAGCAGCTGGAAACCTAGAATGGGACCAAATTCCAACACCAAAACTCCAGAAACTCATAACCTCAATGCTTAGACGTTGTCAAACTGTTTTGAAAAGAAGAGGAGATGCTACACCATGGTAAACATGCCCCTGTACCAACTTTTTTGAGACCTGTAGCAGGCATCAAATTTGACGAGCTCATTTTGTGCATAAAATTTTAAAATTTCTCAGTTTAAACATTTGTTATGTTATCTATGTTCTATTGTGTATAAAATATTGGCTCATGTGATTTGAAAGTCCTTTAGTTTTAATTTTATTCAAATTTAAAAAACATCCCAACATTTCCGGAATTCAGGTTGTAATAAATATTGTGTGGGTAATTTAATGCTTAAGCATTTTAAGTTAAGTCAAGTCACCTTTATTTATATAGCGCTTTTTACAATGCAGATTGTGTCAAAGCAGCTTTACAGTGATAACTGGTATATAATTTTGGCTGCACAGCAGCTCTTAAAGAAAATGGTGTCAATGCAGGCAGATCAAAGCACTGTTGAATATTAAATGTCAAGTCAAATGTCAAGTGTCCCCAACTAAGCAAGCCAAAAGGCGACAGCGGCAAGGAACCCAAACTCCAACAGGTGACATCAGGTGGCAAACAGGTGTTAAAATGGAGAAAAAAAACCTTGGAAGAAACCAGCCTTAGTCAGGGGGGCCAGTTCTCCTCTGGCGAACAGTGATATGTTACGATTCAGGTAGCTATCATAAGTCCGATGGGATCGCAACATTCAAAGTATTTATTCCAGTTCCATCCAGTTGAGGATCGTATTCATCATGCCGGTATGGACGGTTTGTTGAGGAACTGTGTCACTTACCATATTTAAATACATTCTGCATATTTTCTCCCACAATCAGTGCAAAAAATGTGAAATCAAAATCTGTGTGGGACAACTGGGTGCACATACTTTTGTCTCCCCCGGGAAAGATGGACCTGAGACGGGCTTTCTTGTTCTTCTCTTCTGGAGCCATTGGAAGTGGTTTGGAACTGAGTACTGAGGAAGGGTCACGGGAACTACTGTTCATTCTCAAGGGAGGGGCAGGTGGTTTTTCTTCAATATCGACACTATCGGACATCTTTAGTTGCACTCACTATGGCCTGCAAAGACAGAAAGAAAGAACTTTTGTCAAGTCTATTTTTCAGATATGTGATCATTGAAAAAGTGGTAGACACTTCACAGGGTTCTATACATTAACATTAGTAAATGCATTAAGTATCATGAACTAACAATGAACAACAATTTTTTCAACACGCATTAATCTTGAATAATATAAAAATAATTTATAATTAGTCTGTAGAAATGGTCCCTAATGTCATTGTTTTACTCCTATGCTGATGTTAGCAAGGAGAATTAATAGACAAACCATCCTAGAATGAACATACAAATCCCCAGGATATTATTTTATATTATATACTGTGTGTATATTGCATTTTGTAATGTTTGTTTTATGCATGCCTTATAATCGAAACACAAATTAATGAAACCCAATATGTAGCATGTCTCATATGAAAATAATCATAGCTTACTTTTTTTTAATGTTGAAGTATATCATGTCCTCAAAACTTAAATTATACTGAAAGTTCTGATTATGCAAATAAGCTGTATTTCAGGATAAAAAAAATCCTACTCAAAATGGCACTTTAGGATTATCTGGTCCACCTTTTAGGAGGTGTGCCCTCTGTGAAAGTTACCAAACGCTTCTTTTAAATGAACCTTCCAACACAGAGACTACCAGAAAAAAAACTCCATTATCAAGTAATATTGCCAATGTTTGTCTTTCTCCTCCTCACCTTTGGAAGAATCAAATGCAAATTTCACTACTACCTCCCTCACTGGAGAATCTCCAACTTCAGGAACAATCCTCAAAACGTTCATTACACTGCATCTGGACGCTGATTCAACAGCTAAAGGCAATCCTACACTTAAACCTTTGCTGACTAAATAAAGGTTTTTAAGATAAGCACTGACTCATTCTGTTTAGTTGTGTATGTATGTGATATTGCATGTGTGTTTATATTTAGATTAGTTATTGTGTGTTCGGTAGACTAGTCAAAACTTTTTTTTAAACTATGGGGTCTTTTACACGACACCATTTTCAACAAAAACTTTTCAGTCGTTTTGGCCATTCATTTACACGGCAATGGCATTTGGGTGGCCTGAAAATGCAAATTTCTGAAAACAGGATTCAAAGTGCAAGTTTTTGAAAACGATACTGTTATCATCTCTGTGTAAAGTACAAAAACGCAAATTTGTGAAAACGGTGAAGTCATGCGCATAAGTATTACGTGTTCAGTCTATAGGCGTGTAGTGTTTCTTTATAAAGTGACATCGCCAACTACTGGCCTGGCAGCATAATACAGCATTTTTAGTCATTTTCGCGGATCCGTGTGAACGGGGATCGTTTTGACAATGTTATCGTCTGTACGCGAAAAACAAAAAGGAAAAACTTTTCCGGTTTTACTACATTGTTGTCGTGTAAATGTACCCTAAATAAACTTTTTATCTGACAGAAATTTTAATTTCTCAATTCATGACCCCTTTAATATTTGTCATTTTAGGATTCAGAAGGGTGCTCGAGTGCCCCTTTTGTGTCTGCTGTGCACCCTCAATGCACTTTTTCCCAAAGCAGACTACTACCTAACAGTCTATACACCATTAGGTCAACAAAGAGAGGAATCAGACGAGGAATGCAGGGCATAGGGCAGCATTTGGGACATTAGTGGGGAAAATTAGTCTAGCAGAAAAAAAAAGGCTACACACTTCATCCTTGAAGAAAAAACCTCTGAAAATCTCTACTCCAACAGTCACACACACACACACACAAAAAGGTATAGGTCCAAATAAGGCACAATTGTGAACCTTTCGAAAAGGGAACCACCCAAGTGACTTTTTTTTTTTTTTTTTTTAAGTGATTAAATGAAGAATTTGCTAATATCCATCAAACACTGAACAGTCATAACATTCCCAACATTCACTGGAAGGAAAACACTCTCACACCCACAGAAACAAACAAACACAGATGCTGTTTCATCTTTCCAGAGTAATCAATTGTAATTAGCCTGTGACCCTGTGGATGTCATAGATTTTTGCCATTATGAAAGCATATATACATCAGAAATGATGCCATAAGCCTGTCAGTGCAGTGTCAGACAGTATGCATTCTAGTAACAAACTTTGTTGGTTTGTTTTTCCAATTTCCCTATTCCACATTTACTGACGAAGGCGAAGAGTCGAAACGTTTGTTATCTTATCTCCTGTGTGCTATGACCTTTTTTTGTATTCTTAAATTGATATATAGGTCTCAGCACCTAATTAGCTGAGAGAGCGCGGTGAATGCTTTGATTCCTATTCCACATATACAAATATGTACAGATGTTAGCTGATGGGCAAACTAAACCCTGGATAAAGCCTACAACCGAGTACACACTGTAGAGCTTGTGCCACAATATTCCCATTTGAAACAAATAGAGATATAAACAGTTTCGTTCATCATATAGCAAAATATATAATGGCTCACATAGTGAGAAATGCCAATAAGCAAGCATTACTCAAATAACACAAATGTTCTGTTTATCTGCCCCAGCCAACTGCAAAATCAAACAAAAGAAAGACTCAACTTATTAATTTATTTTTTGCATCTAGGCAATAGAGCACACAGTGACTGCCTACATTTTCAGCAGCCTTGGTTACAGTAGTATTTTTTCCCATTCATTTTCCATTGGGGTTTAATTACAATAAAAAGTACTGAACCATGAATCAAACCAATCAGCTCCAAGATTAATCACTCGGTTTAATAAGGGAGAGTAGGGGATCTAATTGCTAACTTTATTTTTATTAATAAAAGGTAACAACACTCAGGAACACTATAATGCAGGCGTAGCAAAAGCCAAACCTTAACACAGATGAGAAGAGACAAAGAAACACAAAAACACAAAAGACTGTGTGTGAACTGCTCATCCTCTGAAGTCAAATTACATAAATCATAAACAATATAACTGTAGAGTATAATAGAAAACTATTGACTGATAGTCATTTATTATATGAAGTATAAAGCGGTACTTATTAAGTTGCAAAATATTGAAACATACAAATATTTAAGTAGTTCAAAAGTGTAGGAAGTCTTAATTATGTCGTTCACAATTCTTTAAAAGCTGATTGCTGCTTAACCCATTTCATGCTGCCATGTTAACATCTTTTCAGACTGAAAGATCCCTATTTGATCGCTTTTCAAGATTATGGGTATAGTGCTCTTCACCAAGGTACATGGTATATCAAACTACAATGTATTACATTTGATACCACTGAAGCATCGTCAAAGTACTTGTGTTTGTTTTATAAGGGTATATAAGGGTGAGGTGTTTTGAACTCATAGCATGTTTTGCATACAGCCAGTAGAGTAGATGTTGTTAACTTGATATACAAAAATTGACCACAAGCATAAACAAAATACAACATTATTCTGTTCTGTCATTATGCTGCTCCGTTATAAAGCAGGAAACAGAAACATAAAATTAATGAATAATAAAACTTACTATGTGTTGTATAACTATATAGATTGCTCACCAAGTCAAGTGACATATTGACATGAGTGTTTTTTGTTACAGTCAGAGACAATCAGTATCCAATATGTATTTTATACAGTAGTAGTAGTAGTAGTAGTAGTAATATCACTTTGTAATGTAAGTAATTTTAATATTTCAATTTGTGGCCCTTCTACCAGAGAGAAATGTTCAGTTTTGTAATATTTAGGAGATATATATATTGAATTCCACGATAATGTCAAAGAGAAATTAATAAGAGCACATGCGTCGTCCATCAGGCCACATCCATGCCTTTTATTTTGTTGAAAACCGGTCTCAATGCAATACACAGATAGATCTTTTCCTTCAATCCCAGAATTCCTGACCTTTGATAGGTATTGATTCGTTTGACAGTGTATTGATTGATTTGAATTTAACAAATGACAAAAGAATATAGAGCATGAGAAACTTCTAAACAGCAATGAACTCCTTCATGCATGGAGTCAGTTTGTGTGTATTCTCCTCTGCTGTGCAGTAAGGTGTGGTGCTGACTCTTTAACAGTCGTTTTTCTGGCCAAACCAGAGGTCTCACAGAATGAAAATTCCCCGTGAGAGCCATAAACCACGCCCAGCACACACAAAAATACACCCAAACAGTTTCCCAAGTTAACAATTCTTTTTAGCTGCTGTTATCATCAGGTGGTTCATTCGATGAATGAAACTATTGGTGCATTTGCATTATGCCATCTCAAAGTAAATGTTGATTTAACTCAGCCTTGAGCCTTGATAAAGTGATTAAAAAAGGAAACATCCCTATTGACAAAAAAAAAAGTCCCTGAAACAGAAATGTTCCTAGGTATAATATGCCTCATATCATGGAGCTAGAAAAATGTGTTGAAATAAAAAATAAAACAGAAACTAAAGGCCAGTTCACACAAAGGATGATAACTTTAACGATAAAGATATAGTTCTAAAAGAATAGCAGAGTCCACACCACAACTATATCGATAACGGCACAGAGAAACAATATACTTGGAATCACTTTCAGAATGATTTTTCGACAGAATCCATCCTGCTTTAAAGAGCTTGAGCATTTAAAGCGTAAGACGACAGAACAGCAGGGCGCAATTACAATAAACAGAACATTATCATCTGCAGGTGTGGATGCTAATATAGTTATTGTTTATCTTTACAGTTATCGTTCTTGGTGTGATTTTTTGTAACACGATATATGATATTTCCTCACACACATACATCTGCTTATCTCTCAGCAGGAGAAATACTTTCTCAGTCTTTTAGTATAACTAAACAGCATAAATTAATTTACAGCATCATACCTGAAACAGAAAATGTTTCAAGTGTTCAAATGTATACACTGCTGCACAGCATGATAGCCATCTGACTTGAAGCTTTACATGCCGTTTAGAAATTCTGTCTGACTTAAGACATCACATATGCTACGTCATTGTGCAAAAATTATACAAAAACTTCATAAATCATTATGATTTGNACCTAGTGTTTGGATGTTGTTTCTCCTCGTGTTTCCAATAAAACCCATCATTTGTGGAAAGTCCGTGAACGCTTCATCTGTACAACAGCCGACCGTAACAGAAGAACAGACCCATACCGCAGGACTTTCACACTTCCAAAGATGGGGATCTTCCTGACTCCCTTGTACCCCGGATCTCTCCAGACGGACNTATACATTTCTCAACAACAATGACATTCACTTTTTCAGTCAATCAAAAGAACAAAACAGCTTTCCCGTAGCTCAGTGGTTAGAGCATGGCACTAGTAATGCCAAGGTCATGGGTTCGATCCCAGGGATTGCACATACTCGGATACAAATGTATAGGATAATGCAATGTAAGTCGCTTTGGATAAAAGTGTCTGCCAAATGCATAAATGTAAATGTAAACTTAACAACTAAGAAAAACCTTTTCCAACTGGCATATTATTCTCGTGCTGCAGACAAACTATTCATGATGGCCAATTAAAAAAAAAACTAAAAAAAACATTATATTTCAGGGTTCTGTGGGCAGTTACTTTGCAAAATATGCCTAGAGAAGGTGTAGGAGATTATGAGACATTACATGGCAGCAGCAGACATATAAAACAATAAGGCATAGAAGGAGACATACAGGGTGAAATTAGACAGCCACTGCAGCATTAGTCATTCAAATTAAACTAGACACTGAGGAAAGCATTAATCTTTGCTCAGAGAGTGGGAGGTTACCACTATAGTAGTATTTCTGCAGTTATGTATACCCTGTATTTCATCCAAATTTGGTATACAAAATACCTGATAAACCTACTAAATTTTCCACAATGTGCAATAGACGAGCAGAACACACTGTGTGAGATACTGTATCCCACATTGCAAACCTATTGAACACCACGTTGTTAGCTTAGCAATATTCTAACATCAGAATATTAGATAATCAACAGTCTTCTATTTGATGTGTAGATTTGCTGACTATGTAGAGCATTTCAAAATCCTTTCTGAGGTTCCATTTCAGTTAAGCAGCTGTCTACAGTATGTAGGCAATGGGCAGCAGTGCAGCTCATAGATTTTTAAACACAGCTAATGTGCATAACATTGAAGATTTTTTATGGTTTAATGTGTTTCTTTTCAGATCACTGTGGTCTCTGTATTGCTCATTTTCCTCAAAAGGATATTTCAGAGAGGAAAGACTAATGCATCAAGGGAGAGATGAGAAATGCACGGAATCTCTCTCATATTCTCTCTTTCTCTCTTCGCTGGTCTGTGCTCAGCTTTAAATAGGTCAGAGTTTTAATGCTACAGTCGGGGATAAGGAAACTCTACAGCGGCCATATTTAACCCTCCCAACAGAAAAGACTGTCACTGCTCCATATGAACTGCACACAGATTTAGGCCAATAGCCCAGTGACCTGATCAGTAATGAGAGAGATCAGCCCATGTAACATGCTGATAACATCTCAAAAAATTCAAACAATACATGCAGTAATGAATAGGATATTGGAGAAGCTCTAATCAAATGTCTTTTGGTTAATTATTTTGGCCCTTCAAGACTGTTTTGATATGGTTTGAAAATGCCCCACCAATTGGGGAACACCCAGTAGCATTATAAAAAAAAATTCAAAAAATAAATACTTGTATGATCTTGTGGTCATCAACTATAAATCAATGTTAAATGCCACCATCACCACCTATGTGTGCTGTCAGCTTTAATCAAAATTTCAAGCTGATGCCACATACTGAAATGCCAATCTCAACCAAAATTATGATATAGATGAAAACTCAATTTTATCAATATCACCTTGCTTTCTTGGGCATCTGTGAACCTCATATAGCAAGTGATGTAATGGCGATCAGACAGGAATGAATCATTTGGGTGTTAATCACTGTCTTCCAGCTGATCTTTTACTGCAGATGACAAATTATAAGATGTGTTTGACCTTGCTGCCAGTGGCATTTTGCTATTGTGCCTGTTAAATTCAGAGAATTTTCAGCCAGTTCAAAGAACAGTCCGTTTTTTGTTTTTATCGTAAAGGTTGTTATCGTAAACTAGCAGACTGACACTTTTTAACAGCAATTAATTTGCATTCAATTTCAATAAAATGTAACTTTTCGAATAGTTATTGCAAATTTTATAAAAAAATGCAACTAGTCTTGCACACCCCTAATTAAGACAGTATATGATTTTCATGCGATTTGGGGGTATTTTTATATTTTAAGAATAAAATAATGTTAAAAGATGCAAAGCTGGTTTTACATTTTGCTTATTATAAAAGCTACAAATAATTTATTTTTGCATCATTTTATAACCAAAATCCACATGATATTGCAAGTTTTTACAAACACTTGATGGTACTTTAAAGTGAGTTTTGAATAAAAGCTTAATTATCATATGTAGCTTGATGCTAATTGTAGCTATAAAGCACATGTTACACCTGTAGCTACATTACACCTTGCATGAGACCACCAGAGCAAAGCAGATGGAAGTGGAGAGACCCAAGGTGGAGCAGAAAGAGCAGGAGACCACCAGAGCGGAGCAGACGGAACTGAAGACACCCAAGGCGGAGGTGACGGAGCAGGAGACCATCAGGGAGAAGCAGAAGGAACAGGAGACCCCCAGAAGCCTACCAGGATTATGGTGATTCACGGTGGAACTGATGGAGGGAGGAGCCTGTGTGGAATCCTGGGCCCTAACAACAGAGGTGATGGCATAACCAGTGGAGACCCAGCGACACTCGAGGAGGACAAGGTGGAGCTGCAGTGACCAGTGGCCGAGATGGAGCCATGATGCCAGAGGACTGAGGTGGACCCAGAGGGAAGGAGGAGCATGACAGGGAGCCAAAGGGCTGGAGGAACGAGGTGCAACCGAAGGACAGAAGTCTGTGGCGGAGGTAGAGTGACGACTGTCCAAGGTGGACCAACGACATTCCTAGATGAAGCTGAGGGAGCGAGGATCCAAGGTGGCGCTGACATGTCAATCGGTCGAGGTGGAGCTATGGGCTTGGAGGCCCGAGGCAGAGCCAGGGTATCTTCAAACCATGGTGGAGCTGAAGACCGGGAGGCTAGAGGTGTTACAGCTTCGTGTGGCAGAGTCAATGGAGGAGGAGCTGAACAGGATCAGCAGAGCCGACACAGAGGAACTGGATGGCTTACTTATAGGAGGACAGAAAGGGAGGCTGCAGGGACCATTAGTAATGAAGGAAACTTGAGGCTGGTCTGAACCATTGGCGACAACAAAGACTTGGAGCTGGGCGGAACCAGCGGCGACGAAGAACACTTGAAGCTAGGCAGAACCAGCAGAGGAGGAAGGGCCTCATCATTCAGCTCCACTAAAACTGGTACAGATGTTCCGACTGGACAGCAGGCTTTGTCTATGGGATGAATGAGGTTGCAGGATCTGGCTCCGTTGTGGGCATTGGCTTTTGCGCAGGTCCATGGTAGGCATTAGCTCTGGCTCTCAGTCTGCGGTGGGCTCAGGCTCTTTATCCACAGTGGACAAAATCAACAAGGTGTATGAATACTCCAGACACTGGAGAACGGCTTCTCTCCATATTCCCTCTCTCATGTCAGGTAAGTCCAGCAGGCTATAATAATTTGCTCCAAGATTTCAAAGTCTCATTGACCAAAAACGAGCACTGGGCTAACTGACAAAAATGAGCAGTATATTCCAATATAGTTAGCCTTTCACAGGCAAGGGCAAAAAACTTAGCTGCAAGATCTATATCTTATCTGCGGTCTGGTGTTCTGTCACTGCTAAGCTGAGGAGGAAGATGAGGTGAGATGAAGCAGATCTATAATGCAGTGTAGTCTTTATTAGAGCATAATCCAACAATGAAGCATAATCCAAACAAGTGAAGGGAATGTAACAGTGTGCTAGAGCACAGACAACACCAGACAATGAATTAAAGAAACTGTTAATACACATGAACTAATGAACTTAATGAGGACCAGGTGTGTGATAATCAATGATACAATGAATAACCATGACAACGGAAGAAAACAGGAAATGATAATGACAAACTAAACTCAGATTGTGACAGTTTGAACAGACATTGAAACATTTTATAACACATAGACCCTAACTTTTGAAACATTTACATTTATATGAATCCTTTGAGGTTAAATTAATTAAATTCATCATATTCATGGTTGATTTTATTTATAGTAAATAAGTTCAAATATGTTACATCACTTTTAACACAGTCAACTTGTTAACCTAATTTTGCATTATAATGGTGTCATTAGGTAAATCAGAACTACTGTGACAGCACATACAGTGTAAAAAAACTGTGCTACACACTGCTACACAGTTATTATAATTAAATTGATCCATACAAAAAAGAGCAAATTACTTTACATAATCTGGAATTCATTTATAACTGCATTTGGTCTTTTGAAAGGTTTATCATTCAGAATCCCGTTAAAAGTTACATTTGCAGAAGGGTTCATTTAAAAGGCTGTCTACATTGATATGGTACATTTTTAGATTTTACTGTGCACTGTCTGCCCGAGCATACATGTATACTTAATATACAAATAGACCAGATGACACTGAACATACAGCCTGCAGCATCCCACCAGACTGCCTTTTGTGACGCCTCAAAAGTCATTACCCTTTCTCTGAAGGTCAGTGAGAAAATGAGGAACCACCTATCATTCTCTCTTTTTCTCTCGCTCATATTTGAGGATGGGGAACAAATTCATCTTCTCTTCTTCCCTTCACTTTAAATACAAAGAGAGCAACAAAGGATTCCTTTGTAAGTAAGTAATGCTCATAAGACATGCCACAGATTTGGAAAACACACACACAGATTCACGTGGAGAATTCCAGTCCATTTTATAACCACTTTGTGCACAACTTGCATTGCTTCACACAGTTTGTTGTCATTGTCACCTGATAATAACATATTTTACATAAAAATCTGAAGGTTTCTGTCTTGAAACCTTTCCATCCCAGAATGCAAACCTATAGGTAAGGTGAAACCTAAAGCAATGCTTACAAATTAGTAACATCCTGTAAATGTAAAAGACAGAAATCAGAGAAAGAAAGAAAAAAAAACAACACATTTTTGGTCATTTGAAATTTCTTTCTGAAATGTAAAACCACTACTTGTCTCTAGATCTATTCACTAGCAACATAAATATCTTGAAAGTGCTTTGTAATCTTTATCAAAACAAGGAACAATTCACAATTACCTTTAGCTCTAAAGCACAAAACAGTCAATAAATAATATTGCAGAGATCTCACTATAGAAATAATTAAATTACAACGAAGTAACAAATACTACATTCTGTGCCCAATTTAGTCTCATGTTCATACTTCACTTTGGAACCCAGTGATTTCCCAGGCTTTCAGTGATTTCAATGATTAAAATAAAATGTAAGCTACTGTACACTCCACCCAGAATGAAGATTAAAAAATAAATAAAAAATACTGAATTGCTGTCAGGATAAGGCTTGTCAAGTACAACCATTGGCTACTAGGTTGAGTTAAGCAGCTTTTTTTCACCACATCTTTACCAAAATCTCTTCTTTGGTAAATCTGACATAACTTTGCATTAGCCACGACGTCAAAAGACTATCTAATAGCAAATATGGTTTTATTATTATGGTTTCACAGTATTAACAACAAATGTAGTCACTATGTTGTTGGTAATTTTTCATCATATTTTTTAAGGGACCAGTAAGCTCCCTCTTCTGTAATTTAGGTTTTAATGTGACATATTTATTAAGTAAAAGACAAACTATGATACAGTATAGCAAAAAAGCACAGGCAGTATATTTTAGAAATGTTTATATGCAAAACACATATCAAACAGGATACAAATAGGGCAAAATATGAGTAGAAAAATCTAAGGTGGCCAACTGGGATTTGGCAGACAGTATTGATGGTGTTGGGTCAGTTAGTGTCTGTGACTCCCTGCTGAGATGGCTCTAATACTGACAAAAACTATGGCAGCAAATGGGTCTGCTAAAGCTAAATCACCCTTAGGCTAATGAAAACCTTCCTCACCAAAGATGCTCCCATCTACTGCACACTCTCACTCACCCAGATGGACAAAAATAAATATGCATATAAAACAAAAGTTGGCACATAACTCACATGCACATACATAGTGACAGATGGAACCTGATATTTCATTAACCCCATCCTGATGCTGGCTAGGCTAATAATGCTCATCTCACTGACCATCTCACTAGAAACTAACCAACATACTTCACATTACTTCACACTCACATAACTCTATTATTATTTTCAGTTTCAGTTTAATGTTATATTGAAGCATTTGCAGGACACGTTGTTAAATAACAGCAATATGATGTTGTGAAATTGGCAAGATGTTGTGAAAGGGGTTAATGTAATTAAACAGATTTTAACATTTTTCTTTTTGTGAATATAAAGGAAATTTTTTACCATGCATTTGATACCATCATTATTTTTGTTACTTTTCAAATGCTGGTTACATTATACATTACATATATACTGTATAAACATCATAGAAATTTGAATTACTACATGCTTACAACTAGGATCATCCAAACATAAGTGAAAAGTCATATAAAATACACATTGTAATCAATTTTTCACAAATAATGACCAACGATTTTGCTCCTAATAAAGTTTTGTCAAAAGTGTAGTTGCGTCAGTAAAGAGAAGAGTAAGTATACTTGTGTGAGTGAAGTGAAGAGCATGCTTGATATGACACATGAGACATGTCTCCTGTGTCTTCCACACACTGTGTGAAGACAACAAACAGCACACACCGATACTGAGAGAGAGGCTTCACTCATATAACCTACTTAATTTGCTTTCTCAGTGCCTCTCTTTATCACCCCCACACAGTTAGGGTTAGAAATTGACTACAGGATGAATAAATCAATAGAAGAAAAAGCCCCAGTACACTCTCTGAGAAGCAGACAGGTAGAGAGTGTGAGAGTGTGTAAATGCTTGTCTCTCCCTCTGTCTCTCTCTGCAGGCGGTTACCAGATGGCACTCAATCCTCTATGCTAATCCAGTATAGCAACTGGGGCCCTACTAGCACCTCACAAAGGCACACAGACGCGCGCATAAAATGCGACAATTTGACCAGTGAAGTGAGGAAGAGGATCACTTTGGGTTTGCGTGTGTGTGCGCGCGGTTGTGTGTATCATATTTCCTCAGGCTCTGACACCAGTGGCAAGTATATTCAGTGCCCTGCGTGTGTTTTAAATGATTTTTGACACTTGGCTTAGGTGATTGTATGACTTATAACAATATTTCCTGTGTATTCCATACACACAAACACGCACACTCCAGAAAACCTCAATGTGTTTTCAGGGTAACTAGAATATAGTGTGTTTATCTGCCCCTCTCTGACTCTTTGGCCTTAAACTCATTCTGAAGATCTAATTAACATTTTTACAATTTTGAGCAATATATGTTCCATAATTACATTTGCACTTGGCACTCAATTGTGCTGAGGAAATTAGACGTCATTCTCAACTTCCTAATAAGAACGGTCTGTCAGGCTAAAGGCCCAATCACACCAAGAACAATAAATATAAATATAACGATAAAGATATAGTTCTAAAAATGGTTGTAAATATAAAAGAATAGCAGAGTGTACACCACAAACTATAACGGCACAGAGAAATGATACTGTTGGAATCACTTTCAAAACGCATTGACAGCCAATCAGAATCCATTGAGGTCCACTTATAATGTTAGAAAGATCTTTACATCAAACATTCTCATTTAGAAGTAAAAGGCTTTTTTCTATTCTATTTTTGACCCTCTCTTTGAAACACTTTTATAGGCATGCTGCATTTAAGACTTGAAAGTAAACACCCACTGCTATGATTGGGTAACACTTTTGCATATTAAACATTTTTCAAAGTCCCTGCTACACATGCGGAATTGTCTTGAAAACTTCTGATGTTTTAGCCAGAGTTGTACCATCGTTTGTCGCACTCTTACAGTCATCGTTCATCATTATCTGTGAAGTGAAAGTAAAGTGAATACATAGTGTGGTGAATACAAAGTATACTTCACTTGACTCGTACGCATACACAGGCGTTCAACACATATAGTTTTGAGCAATCTCTCACCACGACAACACAATCTCATCACACAATCTCTAATCTATGTAGGCCTCCATTGTCGCTGTCGCTTGCATGTGTTCTGGTCTGCTCTGTTTCATATAAGAGAGAGCGAGTGGACACTTAGCCAAGCATATTTAATAAGTGTCTCAAATCACTCAGCTATAAAGCTGCAAGTATTGCACATCAATGTTACAAAAATAGCAATGTAGTAATGTCATGCAACACCACTAAACTACTTGCTGGAAAAGCTACTTTATTATAAAAGCATCTAAAAAAAAAACTGCAGTGCTACTGAAAAAAATAGTTAAGTTAGTAGTGTTGCAACTTGGTCAGCTACTCCTCAACACTCAGAAAAGTTTTAGGGCAAATTGTTAGACTGCTTAACAATGTTACACACTTTCACAAAATTACAATGCTTCTTATATACTATTAGGAGAACCAGTACATTTGAACAAACACAAATGACTGAAAGCAAATACTGTTTAACAGGAAGTACCAAAGCCTGAGGCCAAGTCTAAAGATAGTGTTGCCTTTACCTGGCTGCAAATTCAAATTTGAATCAGTTATTTTTCATGACTTATTGCACTTAAACTGTCAAATACACACAAAATCATCGAAATGCTCTTCTTGGATAATGTTCAACACAGCTGGTTATGTCTTAAGTGAAAGTAAAAAGTGTCAATATATTGTATCGGTGCATTAGGTCTTAAAGTGGCAGCAGCCTAATATACCTGCTGCTGTATATGTCATTGTGGTTAATCAAACAACGAAAGCAGGGCCCTATTATTTTCGCAATGTGGAAAACATGGATGGAATCATGGGATCAAGTCATAAAAAAGGAATTTACTGTATAACATGGAATGTCACAAAATTTGGAAAAATTTGGATGAATAAATTAAAAGTAGGGGTGTACACTTCAAATCTGGATATAGACTAATGTAGTGGTGTCCAATCCTGTTCCTGGAGGGCCACTGTCCTGCAGAGTTCTGCTCCAACCCCAATTAAACACACCTGAACCAGTTAATCAAGGTCTTACTAGGCATGCTAGAAATGTCCATGCAGGTTCTGTCACAGTTTATGCAGGGAAGAGGAGAGGCTGCATCTAACTGCTAACAGTATTTATTAAAGACACAAAAGGGTAATCAAAAACAAGGGAGAAACCCAAACTCTACAAACAGTGCAAAGATAACAACTGACAAACACTGACTGAAACATTGGGCTATTTATACATAGAGGAGCTAACAAGATAACAAGGAAACAAGACACACCGGGGGATACAAGGGAAACCAATGAACAAAAGAACTACAAAGGGACTACAACCAGACAGGAAACTAATGCATGATGAAACACAATAAAAGTCCTTAAACACAAAGCTGGGAAATGAGACATGTATCATAACAGGTGTGTTGAGCCGAGTTGGAGCTTAACTCTGCAGGACATTGGCCCTCCAGGACAGAGTTTGGACACTCCTAGACTAGTGTATGTAAATATTAAACCACAAAAAGAATGCTATTTAAATATGAGCGGTGAAGTTTCATCTACTAAACATATTCAAGCATGCATGATGCTCGTGGTGTTTTCAGCATCTGCCATCTCATTACATGAAGACACTCCACGTGAACTTCATCTCCAGAGCTGCTCTAAGAGTTCACTTCACAAGCATTTCACCATTTCATTTGATAAAACTCATTTCATTTGATACACAAAGAAATTTGGAGGTCTTCGGTTTGGTTTAATTTGAAGAAATTATGACAAATATATTACAGTAGAATAATAACAATTATTATCCAGTTTATTAACTTTTTTTAGGAATATTACACAATATACAATTTTTTCTGTAAATGTTTTAAACTGTAAACCTCTGCTATATTGTGTGCCAAAAAATTAAATGGATTGTTTAAATTTGATGACACTGAAGATTAAATTGTTTAATTGTTATGTATTACTGCAACGTCTGTGATCTGGAGACACTAAATTGTCTGTAGGTGTGAATGTGTGTGTGAGCCCTGTGATGGACTGACCATCTGTCCAGGGTGTCCCCCTTCTGTGGCCAGAGAAGGCTCCAGCATCCCCACGACCCTGTATAGGAGAAGCGGTTTGGAGAATGGATGGATGGATGTTGGGTTGTTCATTAAACCCTGTGTAATGGGTTGATTTATGCTAGTTTACAGGAATACTAAGTTTTTTTAATCTCATACATGGGTTAATATTTCTAGATTAACTTAACTCTTTTTTTTTTTTTTAAGAGTTTTAGATTAAAATGTATACAAACCTTATATTTCACCAAAGAATTGCACAAGTTCAGCAGCGCTGAAAACTGCTCTGTCCTGAGGAGGAAGCAAAAGGCCCTCGCTCTGTAACTCAACAGCTGGGTTGTAGTAACGCTGCTGCTGGGTTGTTAGGTCAGAGGGTGGGGGAGGGGTGTATTGTTTCAACTGTCAGTGAGATTGACCCAGCCGTTAGCCCAACAGATAAGTAACACAAAAACTTCCCAACACTAGAAAAAATGACCCCAAAACATGACCTAACAGGCTCAACCCAGTGTTTGGGTAGAAAACAAATAACCCAGAGTGTATATTATATTAGTCCTATTGTTTGTTATTTGCATCTCTGTTATTTACAATAAAAAAATATATATACTATATGATATATGATATACTATATGATATATATTGTTATAATGAAATAAAATTAGGACTACTACTTATATTGTGAAATATATCACCCACCCCTAAGCTTCCTCTATGTAGCCAAGCAGAAGTGAGACTTTTTACATACATGTATGTGCAGATGCATCCCAAGACAAACAACATGCTTTTTAGTCATGTATACAACATACATAACAGATTCCCCTCCCCCCCCTCCCCAATTCTAATAGACAGCAGTTATATATATGCTGACGCACACATTCACAAGCTGCTGAAATACTTAGGCTGTAGCCCAAAAATCATCCTTCCATTCGGAAAATCCCCCACCACACATATTCACACTTGACACAGATATACTTTCAATCCCATCACTCACTCTACACATATATTTGTGTCCAGTATCCACAGGCCAATCTATCCACAAAATCTCCAGACCAATAAACCTTGACCTTTGCTACATTACTGGAGACACATACAAACTCCATAGGGTTACACAGAGATATAAGGAGCTCTACTAAAGATTAAACCTAAATCACAGAAGAAAAAGGAAAAAATTTACTTTAAGACATACCGGGCCATCTTTTGCCGTTAAAAGAAAACTACTGTCGGGATTTACTAAAGACACGCAGTGCAAAATAAGTGCTGAAAAGGTGTGGACTGAGTTGTTTTTGTGGCTGACCTTATTGCATATGCATTTGTAAGAGTTTCCCTTTCAGACGCAAAATTTATGGGAGGAGAGTATATAAATGAATCGGGCAATGCGCTTTACGTCAATTTACTGGTATTTGCGCCATTATTTAACGCCCAAAAAAGCATGTCTTATCCCACTCTGCGACATGGCTGCAATAGTTGCTGCTATAGGAGGAGACACCGCAGAGAACAGACAGCGCGTGGTAGAAGGCAGAAAATATTTTCCACTCGTATTACTTTCTTTGGAATGCCAGAGGAAGATGTTATCCGAACATTTCGTCTGCCAAGCAACAATTTTGTCAGATTACATGTAACAAGTTGCGCCTGTGTCGACCCGTACCTGATGAGCATCAGCTCTGCTCAATTGCGACCCAACACTAATTTGCACTGCTCTTGGTAGATTGCGTTGGTCATTATGTAAATGATTTGACTGCGTCTGTGTTCTTTAATTTGCGTGTCAGCAGTAGACCACGCGCAAAACTTGCCACTCCCATGATCGGCGCATTTGTGGAATTGCCCTCTCACACTAATTTGCCCCATTCAGTAAATCTGGCCCACTGTGTCACAAATATACACTATGCACAATAAAGCAAAAGCCATATAGTTCACTATATGATGACTGATGAAAAACTACTTGAAAATTTGATAGTTGAGATGGCGCATTTCAGAAAATCTGATTTCATACCGCCTAAGAATGTGGTTTGGA
>RJVU01046259.1:2152186-2179780 GCA_003731715.1 Anabarilius grahami | reverse complement strand
GTATGTTTATATGATTTATGAGGACACAAATTTGTATAATGACATGGGTATTACACTGGTATTACAACATAAACGTGGTTTATGAGGACATTTCCTGAGTCTTCATAATTAAAATGGCTTAAAAACATACTAAACAATTTTAATTATTTTTTTATTAAAAATGTAAAGATGCAGAAAGTTTTCTGTAACAGGTAGGTTTAGGGGTAGGGTTAGTGTAGGGGTATAGAATATACAGTTTGTCCAGTATAAAAACCACTACGCCTATGGATGTCCTCATAATGATAGGTAGACCAACGTGTGTGTGTGTGTGTGTGTGTGGCCTCTTGTGCGTCTGCGCAGGCTTGGCAGAGGTAAAAATCAATCATTCTGAAGCGTTCTATATAAAAGACCCAAAAACAGACATGTGCAGTCTAACAAAAGGTCATATCCGACCACCAGCGACATCAGTCTCTCTACTGAACCATCCATCCATCCTTTTCTTCATCTATCCAGCTGTAGCACCAATGGAACAAGGACCAAGATTCATCATTTGGAATGGCTACATCCACATAGAAACAAATGCAGCTTTGAATTTCAGTGGCAAAAAATAGCAGTGTTTTTTTTGTTTCCACATTTGCTGCTATTCTATGATTACACACACACACCCACAACGTTAATTTGTGGCATCAACAAAGATGCATTTTGCCATTGGAATGGGGCATGGGCAGGGGCAGCTGACAGCAGCAACAGCACCCAGGATGCAACTGCATCTCCTCGACACAATGCATTAACACAGCTTCTCTCTCTTTCCTCCGTCATCTTCCTTTTCCTCTGCTCTTTAGAAAGGCCGTATGCTGAGAGCCGAGCAAAAGCGCTCCCTCCCTCTTTCCACCTCCCTCCCTCCCTTTCTCTTTCTCTCTCTCCCTCATCCGTATTCGAGTCATCGCAGACAGAAAAGAGAGCCCTTGAGAAGCAACTCACCTGAAACATGTCTTGACATTCACTGGCTGTATCCGTGGAAGCCTCCTTCTGTTTTCCATGTACATCCTCCACAGCATATTTTCCTGAAACCTAGTGTATGCACAGGCTCTCCATTCTGTGGTCAGACCGGTTCCTGACCCCCAAACCTGGACTCATTGGCTTTAGTCGGCAGCCTGCCTGCTTCACTGCCTGCCTACTGTTCCCTAGCCTGTGATGTCACAAAGCCCTCGCAGCCTTATTGGCCAAGGGACTGCATGTTAATAAAGGCAGCTGCTAGGAGAGAGGGGGAGGGCAGCAGCCAGAAAGACTGGATCTGCTGTTTCACAGACTAGTGAAAGCAAGGTAGGGTTTTTTTTTTTTTACATTTCACACTCAGTTTCATGCAGAGTAAAAACATCAGTAATAATAATAATAAAAACATCATGGTATTACCACATTATTACAACATTTAGTTTTAAGTAGATGTTTGTTTGTCTTGTTTTTATGGGCATTACTATGATGGAATATCATGTAAATACCATGATATATGAATATGATAATCATGCGGTACCATGCTATCAGAAAACATGGTATTACTATCTAATAACATCACTGTACCCAAGTACCACAGTGTGATTTTGTCAATGTGTAAAATAATCAAAAATCACTTCTGAAATATTTCCAAAACATTTAGAGAAAATTGCAAGCTGGCTAAAGATACAACAAACATTAATAAAATAAAGGCATAATGACATTTTAACCTCTTTTTCCATTTTAGACTAATTATATATAATAAATTGTTCATTTGAGTATGTGTGTGTGTCCATAACATCAAGACAAATCACCTCTTTATCCCAGCCTACTCATTATTAATCTGCGGGCAGTTACACCAAACAAAGACCTGCTGCAACTTGCCCTAATTTGTCTATGATGTCATCTTTTTCTCTCTTGCTCACCTTTGATTGGCTGATGGCTGCAGCAGCTGCTGTCTTGAGGCGGAGTCTTCTCTTAGCTGCTTGGAATCAGAATCACACTGGTTGTCCTGACAACCTCATGGTCCTGGGGGAAAACAGGCCTGATATGTGATGCTGATCTGTAAAGTAGGGGATGAGAGCTGTCGGACACTGACAAGCATATTAAAAAAAAATTTTGTATCTGTTGTTTTCTGTCTGACGAGTGGTAAGATGGGGGAGAATGCCCCCCTTAAGAACAATATGCATTTAGCATGTGCAGGATGATGATGCATAAGCCAATGTATTATTAAGGGAAATACATTTTGTTAAATTAATTGGCATGGCACAAAATGTAAAGAGGCCGTCTTACACATCTTAAGGTAATTTTACATTTTGTGGCTAAAATTTTACATAATGTAATATATGAATTTAAATTGAATGTTTTCACTCAGTTAGCTTTTAATGAAAATGTCTGAAATGTACATCTAATTTGTGTAATTATTGAATAATAACACCAATCATTACGTTAAGTAATAAATTCAAGAATAATAATACTAGTGACAACATGCCAGTTGGAGAGGGAGGTGAAAGCTCACCAGTAGATTTTCACAGAGATTTACATGTTGTAAATATCATATGAATAATGCATTGTTAGTATTTTAAAGCTGCAGTCCGTAAGTTTTGTCTCTTTGTCCCCATCTCTGTTTGAAACCTGCAATTGCAGTTATTTGCAGAATTATCATCTTTACGTGGGTTGTGCATCGGCACGGCTCCTTAGCGCGGATTAATCTAATGTTTGCTGTCGGTCACCACACAGGTGAATACTGTACTTCAGAATCACAGATTCTACATCTTGGAAGTATGACCAAAATAAGAATTTTCATAGGAAAATGTCTGAACAAGTAAGTAACATGTCTGCCACTTTTGTTCTGACCAACTGAGAAAAAAAGCACTACAATAAATCACACTACCAATGGTGATTATATCAGATCCCATCAAACCGTGCAAATTATTATTATTGTTATACTTTGTTCTCAAATTGTTAATGTTAACAACATCAGCATTGCGTGACTATGTGTATTTAGTGTGTTTTAGCGTTACCTGTAGATTTCAATTTCTTTTGCCACTCTGCAGTTCTATGTCTTTTGCTTTTGACTATGGTTGAATCTCCAGTTGTCACTGATGATTGTCATTTGGACCTTTCTGTATTACAATCCGCCATCAAAATGATAAGTTTAATTATTGCAGCTGCTGTGAGAAAAGGCTATAAATGATCCGCCACCTGCAGCATCCTCACATGCCATATAGCCTACTAGCTGGGACTCCTTCTTTAAGCCCAGAACAGACCAAGTCCTCGCGTGCGTCTCAATCAGCTTCCTAGTTCAGTAGTCAGGGCACTGATCAGGGAATCGGCCACATTCATTTACATGATATACTGATTCACGACCTTGGGAGCTAGGGAGCTGATTGAGATGCAGGGCTCGTCTGCTTTTTTTAGGCAGAGCTCGTCGGTCAGTCGGGCCATCTGATCGTTCTGATTGGCTGTTCAGCTACTGCCACCTGCTGGTACGGAAAGGCATTTCTTCTTATGCAGGCACAGAATGGATGTGCTACTTAGCCGTCGGGTGTCGAGCGGTTTGGTGTATCAGGGCAACTTTGGACCCAGACGCTCACGCCGACATGAGCCAACCCCACAGTCTGCTTTTGTCGCCACCAGTGGCGGCACTAGGCCGGGGCTTGCAGGGGCTACAGCCCCACCAGAAATGTGCTTAGCACCGGCGCAGCCCCCCCAAAGATTTTCTAATGATTTTCCTGCTTTTTACTCTGGCACTTTCACTAAAAAAGTAATAAAACCTAAAAAATTAAAATAAAATAAGGGTTAATAAATGTTGTAATTGTGCCTATATACAATTAATGGTTTACTGAGGGAGGAGTCATTGCAAGTTCAGGTACGGTGCGCGTTAGGAATAGCAATCAAGCGCATCGTCAACAGCCATCATATTGGAGAGCAATGAACTATGAAGCAAAAGACCGCAGACTTTAGACTAATCTCTGAATATTTTAGAAGATAACAACAGAGACATTGTCATCTTCTCTTGTATTTTAATCTGCTATTGGTGAGTAGCTAACCTGATCTTTTGAATATTGACTCATGTTATAAACGCCAAATAATACAGATTTTAATATAAATTGTTCACCCTAGCTAGCCTAGTGGTGATGAAAAAATAAAGAGAAAATGTCGTTTTCCTTCTTTTTCAGTTTCTCGCGCCACATTTTAAAGCGGAACTCAGTAAGACTTGCGAAGCTCCCCCTACAGGTTCCTTCAGTGAATCACACTGTCGTAAATACTCCAAGCACAGTTCTGGACTACAAAGACTACAACGCTCACCAGCGCAGTAGTTTTGCAAATACAGTACAAGAAATCTCGATGGAGGTGGGTAATTTTCGAAATTGTTTTATAAAGTCATGATATATACATTGTTTTTGAATTACCGTAAAGCATTTTGTCACTCTCGAGTGAACTTGAAAGTAACATGTCTGCCACTTTTGTTCTGACCAACTGAGAAAAAAAGCACTACAATAAATCGTAGGGTATTGAAGTTATTAAGTTATTGATGTACTTTTTTTTTTTCTTAGCACCCTCTTTTTACTGTTAAGCCCCCCCTTAGCACCCCCAAGAAAAAAATCCTGGAGCGCCACTGGTCGCCACTATAGTTCGTCGGAATCTGCTCCGGGCTTTATGTAAACAGACGTGATGTAATGACGCAAAGACGAACGGCTGCAGAATTTCCCGCGAAAACCCACCAGTACAACTGAATTAGAAAACATTATTACAAGCTTTGTGAATCGGGCTAAGGTAAGGAGATAGTTTTGAACTCTGGCTGGTTATGCACTTGCTCAGAAATTTATTTTGGATCATTTTTAACCATGTTAAGGAAAGCAGCTTTTAATTAAGAATGACACTTTATGAATTTGCTAAATAAAATAATGAACTGAAGAGTATTGTTGTTTTAAATATTTGTATTATTATTTCACATGTTTAAAATGGTCATGAACTGCATTTTTTCACACTGTGAAACATTTATGCATATTAGGTGGAGGATAAACAAACTAAGGAGATGCGCTTCCCCTTTAAAAATATAGATTTCCATGAAATATTTTCAAGTTAGGTGTCGCAACAACCTACACATCCCAGCACAAAAACTCCCAATAAATTTTTTGTTAGAGAGAGAGAGAGAGAGAGAGAGAGATGTCTGAATTACCTGGGTCTGTGCAGCATCTATATTAACAATGAAGCTGTGGGTTGTAAGCTACTTAAAAAAAAACCTGCAACGTTACCTAGTTGCTGGCTAATATAATGTAGCATCTGAATAGTGAAGCTAATTTATTAATAAAATCTTAATCGCCATCCCCGAGCTCTATGTGCAAGAAATGTGTGTGTGCTTCAATGAAAGCACCGCATTAAGAACTGTGATTAAACTGACTGGAACCACCCGTGCATTAGGCTACACGGTTTGAACGCACACCTCCCAGCCAATCAGAATCGAGTATTCTGACAGACTATGGTTTAAATATTTATATATAGTCTATTCAGCCATCTAGAGCTATTATATACTTTTGTATTTCTTTCCACCAGATGGCAGTAATCTGCCTTCATATTTTAGCCTTCATTTGCTCTGTTTTTGAAGTCACCATGAAATCTGTTATAAATGATTTATCCTTGCATGTCATTATTATTATTTTTTTAAATTCATGATGTGTGTACTGGCACGAGGGCTGACCGATAATCCTTCCCTCCCCATCTCAAACAAGCCTGTTGCTAGCTAGTTTACTTTTCCCACAATCTAAGGCAGTTACAAATTGGTAAATTGGAAATGATCAATACCGTTACCAAAAGAGCCAGACTGTAAATACGTAAACATTATTAATACTAACTTTACCTTTCTTATTTTAAATTGTTGTTGAGCATTTTCCAAAAAAAGTCTCTGGTGCGAAGGTCAGAAGCACAGATACATTGTTTTAAAAAAAGTTGGAAGTTAACTGACAAAATTGTGAAAAGGGCAGCAAATGACAATGATCCAATAACTTCCCAATTTGCAAAATCAAGTCCCGCCATCAGGATGTTCAAGCAGTCAGAGGTGTAATGAAGTGACAGGAAACAAAACTGCACAGTTCAGAGTGGCTTTTATTTCCAAAAGGTGCAGAAATGTGGTTCTCCAAAGATATAAAGTGTCCCCCCCCCAATTTGTTTCTGTTACTACATGAATGTATGTATAATGTATAAAACATCTGTGTATATATCAAATATTGGATATAATCTGTGATAAAGTACACAAACACTGCAGAAGCGTCACTACAGGAAGCAGAAAGTCTCCAACTTGACAGCTCTGTTATCAACTCCTCCCATGACACCCTGATCTGTCAGGCCAGCTGCAGACAAAGTTAAACACAACTAATGTTAGACTTGTGTCCCAAATGACATACTATACACTTATACTATGCACTCAAATGTCTTGTGCAGAAATTTTATTAGGTTATTCTGTCATACTCTTGGGATACTCCCAGTGAATATGCACAAAATCAGTCTGTCTTCCATCTTGTTTTGATTTCCAGCCTGACATCACCTATGGTCACTTTGGAAGGTGAGTGGTAAAAGGGCTCAATGTTAAAATTATTTGAACTGAGACCATTGTGTTGATCCGCATGCAATGCACTGCCATAGACAACACTGTAGTTGCATTCCATGCATTGGTAAACATGGATACAAATCATGTGAAAGGACCTTTAAAGGATTATAATAAAAAGACAAAGAAAAAAAATAGCATTTACAAAGAACCACCCGAGTCTCCCACATCCTCAAATTGATCTCTTATTTACTGATGCTCCATGATTTACAGTGAAGAGCAGACAGCATTGACCTTTAGAATAACTAATGACTGTAGTTTACACCAAAGTCCAAAGAACCATGATTGAGCATTCCTATAACAGTCCTACAGTATTACACTTTAATATACATCTTTCTAACAAAAGGCTGTAAATCTATTCACTTTTCTAAAAAGATAAACAAAAAATGCACATTTCTAAACACACACACACACACATCATAATGACAAAGCAAAAAACAGATTTTTGATAAGTTTGCAAATTTATATTAAAAAAATGAAATCATCCTATGCAAGATACCCTTTGCGATTACATTTGAAATTAAGCTTAGGTGTATCCCATTGCTGAGCAAAAGTGGGGAAAATACAGATTTCAGGTGTAATAGAAAGCCCTGCATGTGCAAAGTAGTGATACGAAAGGCATAGGCATAAGCTTTTTCTACTATTGACATGTATTATAATGCAACTTTTTGATATCGTGGAGCCAAGACTCCTCTCAAAAGTAAATAAATCAGGGGCTTTTCCAGCAGGTCTTAAGCATGCTTTGGTGATTCCATCTCTCAAGAAACCAAATCTTAATTCTACTCTACTTACAAATTAGAGGCCTATTTTTAACTTGCCCTTTATCTCAAAAGTTCTCGAAAAATAATAGTTTCACTTCCACTACACTGTTTTTTAAATCTCAATTCAATTTATGAGATGTTTCAGTCTGGATTTAGATCCCTCCATAGTCCAGAGTTTGATCCTTTGAATTCCCTAAATTATATTAATATGACATCTAATGATCGAGATGTTATATTAACGCTCTTAGATCTTATCTCTGCTTTTGACATTATGTCCCTATCTCTAATCTCCCTATCTTTAACATGGCATGGGGTTGTAAGGAACTGTCTTAAAATGGTTCAGATCCTATTTGAAGGGCCGCAAATTCTGTCTAAAGTTTGGCTCATCTGTGTCATCTGCTGCTCATTTCACTTCAGGGGTTCCTCAGGGTTCCATATTGGCCCCTACACTTTTTTCTTTATGCTCCCTTTGGATTTAACTATTAGTAAACATGCTGTGTCCTTTCATTTTCATGCAGATGACACCCATCCCTCCTAAACACTTTGGAAAGAATACTTTTGAGCCTGTGCTGGCCTGTTTAAAGGACATTAAAATGTGGATTTCTGCAAATTTCTTAAATCTAAATGAAAATAAAACCTAAATAATCTGCACTATCCTCAATTACATCACTTTACATCTTTAGCTAACACTTGGGTTAAGAATCTGGTGTGCTGCTTTACAGGGATTTGAAACTTGTTAAGCAAGTATCAGATCTTGCTTTTTTACTCCATCTTCTGATCAAGGTTAAGCCTTTGCTTTCTCCTTAGAGCTCTTAGATCAGGGACATGAAGACATTTATCTGTTCCTAGGTACAGACTAAAGCAAAGGGGACATTGTGATTTTGCTATTGCGGGCCCTAAACTCTGGAACAGTCTGCCAATTTCCATTAGATCTGCACCAACACTACCAGTTTTTAAGTCTTTATTAAAAACTCACTACATCTCACTGGCTTTCAATGTTCCCTAAATGATTACAACATACTGTGAATGCTTTGGGTTTGACTGTTGGGCCAGTCAGCTTCTATGCATTTTTGATGTAGACCAGCTATATGGTTTCTGACTGTATTTTCTGTTGGTTGGCTTCTATACCAATCATTATATGCCTTTTATGATTATAACTTTTAATATATGTCTTTTCTTGACATTATTTCATTTGTTTGTCTGTCATATTTTTCTTGTTATAATATTTTGATTCATGTCTTTTACGATGTGTTGTAAGGCACATTGGTCAGCTGCTGCTGTATAAATAAACTTTGACTTTTGACTTTGACATTAACTGAGGTGAATCTGGAGAAATTTCATTTGATTGGACATGATTTAGTAAGTGTCACGATTCCCCTGTGTTTTGTGTTTAAGAACTTTTATGGTGTTTCATGCCTTAGTTTCCTGTGTCTGTTTGTAGTGCCGTTGTAGTTCTTTTGTTCATTGGTTCCCCTTGATAGTATCCACAGTTTTTTCCTTTATTAACCGTTGTTTATATACCCCTTTGTTTCCCTTGTTCATTTGTCAATCGATGTTCCACTGTAGCTCCTCTTGCTCTATGTTTCCTGTTTGACTCTTGTTCCATATTCCTGTTTGACTCTTATTCCATGTTTCCTGTTTGACTCTTGTTCCATGTTTCTTGTTTGGCTCCTAATCCATATTTCATGGTTCCCCATGTTTATTACTTTGTTTAGTTTGTTTTATTTATATCTTTAATAAACCTTGATTTGCACTTGGATCCTCCTCATCTCACCTTCTCATGCCTCAGCTTTACAGTAAGACATACCTGTCTGGCCAAATTGATCAAACAGGGTTTTGTGGCTTTCCTGTAAGCCAAGGCAAGGTGGTAAGATGTTCTTTACTCATAGTTTGGAATAAACAATGTCCACACAGCGATATCCATTTCAAATGCAAATACATGTTCCTGCCACCTGTCCCTACTGATACAACCCAGGGGAAGTTTAAATTATGTTTTATTAACAAAATTGGGGAGGAGCAACGTTCAAATAATCTGACTAATCATCACGTCATTTCGGCCAGCTGTCAGCAATCAGTAATCAACATATCTACCCAATCAGCATGAGTGAAAGCACATATATATAAGACACGGTTGACTCACCCATATTTCTCGACAGTTTGACAGCATCCCTCCACCACCCCGTCTCCTCACACCTGCCTGGTTACTTTCCTAACCAGAATACGGGGGGAGTACTCTGGGTTGGGGCCAAAATACCGAGCTCGGAGCCCTCTCCTCGGACAGCACGACAAATACGCATACTACTATGCATACTATTTACTATCTGATTATTTGTAAGTGTGAACTCGTGAAATATCATGTGATATTAACAGGTGACTACACCTACACCACTGGTACACACCACCATCTAGTGGACGTGAACAATCATTTCATTTGGCTCTTACACTGGGGAAAAGGGCCTTGGTAAGGGAGGTGACCAAGAACCTGCTGCTTACTCTGGTTAAGCTCCGCCAATTATGTGTGGAGATGAAAGAAACTTTCAGAAGGACAACCATCACTGCAACACTTCACCGTTCCGGAATTTGCAAAAAGCACATAAAGAACAACATTCTCTGGTCTGATGAACCTCGATTCCAAGTGTCATTTCTGGAGGAAAGCAGGCACCGCTCGTAACCTGCACAATACCATCCCAACAGTGAAACATTGTGGTGGTATCACCATGCTGTGAGGGTGTCTTTCAGTGTCAAAAGAAAAATGCAAAGCTTTTCTCCAACCTTCCTTCTCCCTGGTCTATTCACTGCAGACACTTACACACATACACATACACATTTCTCTTTTAATTTTTGGTTGTTGTTATCATATATGTTAAAGTAAATATAATATTTTCTATTTTGTACTCATGAATTTAATATCTTCCAAAGATTTTTGCTGTTTGCAGATACTTGAAAGAGGAATGTGTTTTGGTGGTCTATACAATTAAGCCATTGTGCTAATTACATTGAACTTATATATTTTTATCCTTGTTTTTGAATATGCACATGCTTTCTTGTTTTCTCTAATGATTGTTTTGTTTGTTTGTCTGTTAATTTGACTTGTGCAATAATTTTTTTTTTTTTTTTTTTTATGTTTATTGAANTTTTTTTTTTTTTTTTTTGTATGTTTATTGAACCCTTTGGAAGCACAATATAAAGAGGTAAATAGGTGGTTTTTGAGTTTGTTCTTGTGGTGATTTTGTACCAAGACAATTGAGTACAGAACTGTTATTTATGTAAACATTTGTATCTATTTGTAACAGCTGGCTTTTGAGCTCTCTGGGGAAAGTTTGTGGTTCCATGTTGGTTAAGATGCTGCAGAAGTGTTGGGTCCTGTTAATAAAATCTACATGATTAACTGTGTATGTGTGGACACAAGAACATATCATTTATATGTGCTTGTGTCCATACACACACACACAGTTAATATACACGTGTCTACATGCACGTTCATACATTCACATATATATGATCAGGTTTATAAAGCGGAAGCCATGAAAGCCATCATACACTGGGGTGACATTTAGTATTCCAAGAAATGGCGCATTCTGAACAACATGTACACACAGAAAGGCATACAGATGCGCATCATCTCATTCAGTCATACGTTTTTTTTACAGCTCTATAGCACATTTGATATGCTAAGCGTTTTGGGGCGTAGGCCAGTGGGACTCACAAATTGGAGTACCTCCAAGGACAACCCCTTTCCTCTCTGTCTCTCTTCCACTCCCTGTCACTTCTTCTCTTCCACAGACCCTCAGTTCTGTAATACAGCAATGAATCAGTGTTTGACGTCATGGCAACCCCTCTGCTCCTCCTTTGCCCACCTAGAGGCCACGTTAGCTAGAGATTTATGAGCTTGATCAGCAAGTACAGAATGTGAATGAGTGTGATAGAGATTCACAAATAACATATACACAAATATCTATTTGGATGTTATTTGAGTATATGCATAAGACTTATACATAAGTACTAATATTTGTACACTAGTGTATGCAGCTGTGTATCTTTAACATGAATCCTGGCCAGTCCACATTCAGGTACAGGTTGCTCAGGGTGCCATCAAGACCTTCTACTGTGTAAAACAATCTTTAAAATGATTTATTTTTTCTTATTACACATTTTCATGTCACTATTGAAGTTTGTTTTTGCTTGTCTTTGTCTAGTCTATTGATCATAATACAAAACTATATTGTTGACATGTGTTTCCTTTTAGCATTAGCCAAAATTAACGAAATATCCAGCTGTTAAAAAGAAAAGAAAGAAAATGACACATATACAGCAAGAAAATATAAATACAATTTCACTCACTAAGGGTATGTTTACACGACAGCAATGTACTAAAAACTGAAAAGTTTTTTCTTTGTACCAATGACATTATCAAACCTATCCCCGTTCACACGGATCCAAAAAAATGACTAAAACGCTGTATTATGCATGCCAGACAAGTAGTTGGCGATGTCATTTTGTAAAGAAAGACTACGTGCCTGCGCATACTCATTCTTTTACAGAGCACTCGTGCCAAACACGCATATCCACCTTATTTTTACAGTTTACTGCAAATTGATATTCTTCTCATTATTTCCCTATAGGGGCTAATAAATCAGAAGTCCCGCACATTCACAGAAAACACCTTACTTCCACATTGAAAAATAAGGTATGGCTGTGTTGCAAGCTTACCAGGTGGACCTGCTGAAAGATCTGGATGATGGCCAGAGCCTTTCCCCTGAAGCAGTCATTGAGCTGCGCCTTACCACAGACAGATCTTGCTCTCTGGGCCATCAAACAAACAGCTGCCACTATCAGTCGCTCGATGGCAGCAATGGTGGCCACGGAGAGATATCTGTGGGTTAGCCTGGCTGACATCAGTGAGAAAGAAAAGCGTTTTCTCGTTGATGTGCCAGTATCACTCTCTGTGCTTTTCAGCACATCCGTTGTTTAGAGAGGTGAGGGCGCAGTCTGCGGCATTTAAGAAACTGAACCGTGCCGTCTCAGATCCATGCCTCAAACCTCGGGGGGCCCTGGGCCATCTCTGTCTGAGGACTACAGACAGGACCAGAGGCAGAGTGTCACCAACCGTNCCCCCCCCCCCCTTCTAAACAGGGGAGCAGGGCTTGTAAAAGGCGTAATTAGAGGAAGGCAAAGAAGCAACCAGCAGCTCTTTAGAGGGAAATAACATCTCCCCTCCTCTCATATCCCTGTGGGCAGTAGGTAGTCTACCTTGTAAATTTGTCTTGAAGTTGTTGCCACCTCCCGCATGAGTGGGGTTCCTAAGCAGGTGGCTCCTTCAAGAGCATTGCTATGTATTAAGGTTGAAGCTGCCTCCTCTAATGGCAGGTTCCTTACGTAGGCAACTCCCTTATGTTTCGTGAAGTGGCGGCTGCCTCCCCAGATGCTGGGTCCCTAAGTAGGCAGCCCCTTCATGAATCATTGCAATGTGCTAAGGTGAAGCTGCCTCCCCCTGATGTGGGTTCATTGAGAAGGCAGCTCTCTTAGGTCTTGAAGTTGTAGCTGCCTCTTCCATGAGTGGGGTTCCTAAGCAGACTGCTCCTTCATGAGCATTGTTATGTATTAAGGTTGAAGCTGCCTCCCCCTATTGGTGGGTTCTGTAAGTAGGCAAAACCCTTGAGTGTAGGGAAGTTGCGGCTACCTGCCCAGCAGGCGGCCCCTTTACAAGTCTTTGTATGCACTAAGGTGAGCGACTTCCCCCTCATAGCAGGTTCCTTAAGCAGGCAGCTCTCTTAGGCCCTGAAGTGATAGCTGCCTCCCCCGAAATTGGTGACCTTAAGTAGGTGGCTCCTTCATGAGCTGTTTCAAAAGTGTTTTTCGGTTGAAGCTGAGGCTGGGTCCCTAAGCAGGTGGTCCCCTCACAAAGTCATTGCAAATAAATTGTATGGCTCATGAGGTTAACTTCCTTCCTCGACTATTAAACAGGAAGTTCCTTCATGGGTAATGATAAAGTAATGGACTATCCTCACCCATGAGGGGGTTCATTTTAAGTAGGAAGCTCTTTAATACCAACAGATGGTATTCCCTCCTCTTAGTGTTGGGTTTTAAAAGTAGGAGGCTCCTACTTTTGGCAATTAAAGACAGTGACATGCACAACCGGTGAATCACAAGACCCACAATACACTTTTAGAAGAAAGGTATTTCTTGGAAATCCTTTTAAAGTTCAAGCAGAGACAACCATCTGTATCTTAGGCACTGTACACAAATCCTCACTGCAAGTATAAATTAAAGATTGGAGAACACTAGACCTCACATTACTCCTTTTCTACATACTCTCAGACGGGACTTGAACCCACAATCCTCAGCTTTAAAGACTGATGCCTAATCCATTAGGCCACTGGGCCATCACTGCATGTTATCTAAATTGTTACTGCTGCAATGGAATATTACTTTCATAGTGTTACATATTATTTTAAAAAAGTATGTAGTACTCTCGAAGAAGGTTTTTGATGAGCAAGATGTGAGTCAGTCACACAATACTGAGCTCCAAAGTCTGGTCCCACACGGGCAATTTCACTAGAGCGGACCTGATGTATTAGAGTAGTAATGTCATTGCAAAGAATTAGCATTACATAGTAGGCGCAAGAAGAAGAAACTTTTATACAACCCAGACATGACTCAAACCCAAAAACTCTTTTACAGGAATCCTAACAAATACTGTACAATAATGCTTTTACACTGTACAAGAATCCTCACAGCAAGTATTAATTAGAGATTGGAGAACGCTGGAACTCACACAACTGTGTTTCTGCACATTTTCAGATGACCCAGATGGGACTCAAACCAACACTCCTCAGCTTCAAAAACTGATGCCTTATCCCCAAAAACTGATCCCTTGTCCGTTAGGCCACTGGGCCACGACTGCAAGCTATATAATCAGTACTGTGGCACTAGAATATTACTTTTATACAACCCTGATATGACTAAAACCCATAATACTCTTTTAAAAGAATCCAATCATATTGCACTGAATTCTAACAGACACTGTACAAGAATTCTCACAGCAAGTGGCAACCAAAGATTGCAGAACACTAGCCCTCACAAAACTGACTTTCTGTGCAGTGTCAGACAACCCAGATGGGACTTGAACCCACAATCCTCAACTCCAAAGGCTGATGCCTTATCCATTAGGCCAATGGGCTACAGTAGCAAGTCAAATAAATTGATACTGTTGCACGAGAATTTTGCTTTCATAGCGTTACATAATATTTTTAAAGAGTAGTACTCTCAAAGAAAGTTTTTGATGGGCAAGATGTGAGTCTCTCGCACAATACTGAGCTGCAAAGTCTGGTCCCACATGTGCAATTTTTTAGTAGACTGGACCTGATGTATTAAAGTAGTAGTGTCATTCCAAAGAATTAGCATTACATAGTAGGCGCTTCCCAAGAAGAAGAAACTTTTATAAAACCCGGATATGACTCAAACCCACAATACTCTTTTACAAGAATCCTAACAGACTATACTGAATCCTAACAAATACTGTACAAGGATGCTTTAACACTGTACAAGAATCCTCACAGCAAGTTGCAACCAAAGATCGGAGAACGCTAGACCTCACACAAATTGTTTTCTAAACTGTCTCAGAAGACCCAGATGGGACTCAAAACCACAACCCTCAGATCTGAAGGCTGATGCCTTATTGCTGCACTAGAATATTACTTTTATGCATCCCAGATATGACTTAAACCCACAATGCACTTTTAGAAAAAAGGTATTTCTTTGAAATCATTTTGAAGTTCAATCAGAGACAATCATCTGTACCTTCGGCACTGTACATGAATCCTCACAGCAAGTATCAATTAAAGACTAGAGACCTCACACAACTGGTTTTCTGCACAGTCTCAGATGACCCAGATGGGACACAAACCCACAATCCTCAAATCCAAAGGCTGATGTCTTCGTCATTAGGCCACTGAGCCACGACTATAAGCTATATAATTAGTAGTGCAGCACTAGTATATTACTTTTATGCAAACCAGATATGAGTCAACCCCATTATACTCTTTTACAAGAATCCTATCATACTGTACTGAATCCTAACAAATACTGTACAAGAATGCTTTTACACTGTACACAAATCCTCACAGCAAGTATCAATTAAAGATTGGAGAACACTGGAACTCACACAACCGGTTTTCCGCACAGTCTCAGATGACCTAGATGGGACTCGAACCCACAATGCCACTGGGCCACGACTGCAAGTTATCTAAATTGGTAATGCTGCACTAGAATATTACTTTCAAAGCATTACATGATATTTTTAAAAAGTAGTACTCTTGAAGAAGGTTTTTGATGAGCAAGGTGTGAGTCAATCGCACAAACTTAGCTCAAAAGTCTGGTCCCGCGCGTACAACTTCTCTAGAGTAGATCTTATGTACTAGAGTAGTACTGTCATTCCAACGAATTAGCATTACATTGTAGGCACTCCCCAAGAAGAAGAAACTTTTATGCAACCCAGATATGACTCAAACCCACAATACACTTTTTGAAGAAAGATATTTCTTGGAAATCATTTTAAAGTTCAATCAGAGACAATCATCTGTACCTTAGGCACTGTACACAAATCCTCACAGCAAGTATCAATTAAAGAACACTGGAACTCACACAACTGCTTTTCTGCAAAGTCTCAGATGACCCAGATGGGACTCGAACCCACAATCCTCAGCTCCGAAGGGTGATGCCTTATCCATTAGGCCACTGGGCCATGGCTGCAAATTATCTAAATTGGCTCTGATGCACTAGAATATTACTTTCAAAGCATTACATGATATTTTTAAAAAGTAGTACTCTTGAAGAAGAGTAGTACTCTTGAAAAAGCTACTTTTTTAAATTAGTACTCTTGAAGAAGCTACTTTTTTAAAAGTAATACTCTTGAAGAAGGTTTTTGATGAGCAAGATGTGAGTCAATCGCACAAACTTAGATCCAAAGTCTTGTCCCGCGCGTATAACTTCTCTAGAGTAGATCTGATGTATTAGAGTAGAACTGTCATTCCAACTAATTAGCATTACAATGTAGGCACTCCCAAAGAAGAAGAAACCTTTATGCAACCCAGATATGACTCAAATCCACAATACACTTTTTGAAGAAAGGTATTTCTTGGAAATCATTCTAAAGTTCAATCAGAGACAATTATCTGTACCTTAGGCACTGTACACGAATCCTCACAGCAAGTATCAATTAAAGATTGGAGACCTCACACAACTGTTATTCTGCACAGCCTCAGATGACCCAGATGGGACTCGAACCCACAATCCTCAGCTCCGAAGGCTGATGCCTTATCCATTAGGCCACTGGGCCACGGATGCAAATTATCTAAATTGGCTCTGATGCACTAGAATATTACTTTCAAAGCATTACATGATATTTTTAAAAAGTAGTACTCTTGAAGAAGAGTAGTACTCTTGAAAAAGCTACTTTTTTAAATTAGTACTCTTGAAGAAGCTACTTTTTTAAAAGTAATACTCTTGAAGAAGGTTTTTGATGAGCAAGATGTGAGTCAATCGCACAAACTTAGATCCAAAGTCTTGTCCCGCGCGTATAACTTCTCTAGAGTAGATCTGATGTATTAGAGTAGAACTGTCATTCCAACTAATTAGCATTACAATGTAGGCACTCCCAAAGAAGAAGAAACCTTTATGCAACCCAGATATGACTCAAATCCACAATACACTTTTTGAAGAAAGGTATTTCTTGGAAATCATTCTAAAGTTCAATCAGAGACAATTATCTGTACCTTAGGCACTGTACACGAATCCTCACAGCAAGTATCAATTAAAGATTGGAGACCTCACACAACTGTTATTCTGCACAGCCTCAGATGACCCAGATGGGACTCGAACCCACAATCCTCAGCTCCGAAGGCTGATGCCTTATCCATTAGGCCACTGGGCCACGGATGCAAATTATCTAAATTGGCTCTGATGCACTAGAATATTACTTTCAAAGCATTACATGATATTTTTAAAAAGTAGTACTCTTGAAGAAGAGTAGTACTCTTGAAAAAGCTACTTTTTTAAATTAGTACTCTTGAAGAAGCTACTTTTTTAAAAGTAATACTCTTGAAGAAGGTTTTTGATGAGCAAGATGTGAGTCAATCGCACAAACTTAGATCCAAAGTCTTGTCCCGCGCGTACAACTTCTCTAGAGTAGATCTGATGTATTAGAGTAGTACTGTCATTCCAACGAATTAGCATTACATTGTAGGCACTCCCCAAGAATAAGAAACTTTTATGCAACCCAGATATGACTAAAACCTACAATACTCTTTTAGAGGAAAGATTTTTCTTGGAAATCATTTTAGAGTTCAATCAGAGACAATCATCTGTACCTTAGGCACTGTACACGAATCCTCACAGCAAGTATCAATCAAAGAACACTGGCACTCACACAACTGCTTCTCTGCAAAGTCTCAGATGACCCAGATGGGACTCGAACCCACAATCCTCAGCTCCGAAGGCTGATGCCTTATCCATTAGGGCACTGGGCCACAACTGCAAATTATCTAAATTGGCACTGATGCATTAGAATATTACTTTCAAAGCGTTAAATTATATTTTTTAAAAAGTAGTACTCTTTATGTTGGTTTTTGATGAGCAAGATGTGAGTCAATTGCACAAGCTTAGCTCCAAGAGGAAGTATTGAAAAGATCCAATATGGCGGCGGAAGGTGTCGCACCGTGGCAGGTGCTGCGACTCCACTGTTTTTACAAATAATTGGCCGTTTTCTTTGTTTTAATGCATACATATTAGAGGCTGTATCAAATTTTATAAGTAGAGCTAAAAGTTGCAATCATGAAAAAATCGAATCTATGTTTTGTGGTGTGTTTTTTACACTACTACTTTTCTCTACCATTGCACTACCGGCACGCGTTGGGTCCGGAACTCTCTACGCGGATCAGCTATGCTTCAGGAATTCGAGCAGCGGTTATGCTGAGCAGGGAAGAAATTGTCTACATTTTGGTGTTCTTCCGGTAACTATCCGTGCAGGAAGTTTTCATCAAAATTTACTCGGCTATTATACAATCTATTCATCTCTTTTGGATCATGGACGTGCTGTGATGTGCAAACAGACCGCTAGACAGCGGGTGTCTGTTACGTCCACTCGAAAGACTCATGGCTTTTTGCTTATCTTACTGCTGCTCTCCGAGGATGTTCAATTAAATCCGGGACTGGTTTACCCGGGGATACAGCAGGACTCTGGCGCTGAGCCTCATTTGGCAAGGACCATGGTGGCGTCTCACAATGAGGTGAGTGCCTGGGGATTTCCTGTACATCTACCTGGCCTCCCAAACTAAGTGTGTTTAATTAACAATGTACACAATGCTCCAGGGTATGATACTTCTTCTCTGCTTCCCGGTGATTCTACAAGAAGCTCTATTGAGGTACCACCGTATAATGCTAATGCTTCCTTGTGTCGAAATCCTGCAGTAAGAAAGCAGAGGCTATGCAAGATCTTTCACACTGTTAACCATGCAAAGGTCCTATGGGACCCGAAAGTGAAACCAAGAGGACTTTTTGGCGGACATTTGAATATCAGAAGTATAGTTTCAAAGAACGAACAGTTGTCTCGTTTATTATCTAACTCAAATTTGGACTTTTTATTTCTGTGACGTGGCTGCAACAATCATCTTCTTCTAGTGTATTTATTATGCCTGGATATCAATGTTTTAGACGGGACAGATCTTCAGGAAGGGGAGGGGGAGTATTAATATACGTCAAAGATGGCATTAAGTGTGAACGTCTCATGTTTAACTACGTTAATGATCTAGAATTGGTGGGTTTGAAAATTATTCTATCCCCTCAAATGTCATTTATAGTTTTATGTGTATATAGACCCCCCTCAGCAAAAGATACCTTCTATGATCAACTTACAGGAATTTTAAAAGAATGTGATCATGGTAAAGAAATAATTCTTATGGGTGATTTTAACTTGAACTGAATTGCTAAATCTTCCAAGACACAGTTAGATTTAATATTTACCAACAGACCTGAAAGGATAATTAAGAGTTATAATTTGATCACTGGGTTATCTGATCATAATTTAACCTTGGTTGCACGGAAATTAACAAAAAATAGGTTTTAAAATAATACAGTAACTTCTACTAATGTTTTTCATTGTATACCTAAAGGAAAATTAATAGCATTTAATGAGGAAATAGCTGGTTTAAAGTGGAACGATATACTATCTTCTAGGGATATAGATTATGGTTGTAATACATTTTTTAATAAAATTAATTCTGTAAGAGAGAAATTTACTGTGGGAGTTAAGAAAAAATTTAAGCATAAAAATAATTTACCATGGTTCAATGAGACTTTATGGAAGCTGATGAAAAATAGGGATTCAACTCTAAAGAAAGCTATTAAGTCTGGAAGAGATATAGATAGGCTCTGCTATAAAGGTTTGCGAAATAAAGTTATCTGAGAGATGAGAGTAGCTAAATCTAATTATTATCTTCAGCTAATGAGTGAGGCAAAAGGTAATAGCAAGCTAATTTGGAAAAATGTAAACACGCTTTTAAGGAAGGAGCCAACATTTATAGAAGATTTTTAGCTTAAAGTTCAGGGAAAGTCAATTGAAGATGATTATGCAATTGCTACTACCTTTAATAGTTTTTTTATTAACTCTGTTAGTGAATTAGGGAACTAATTTGTAAAGGGGGAAATAAATATGTTTCCGATTGATGTTGGGAGTAAAAGTTTTAATATTACTAAGACTAATGAAATTCAAGTTAACAAAATTATTAGCTTATTAAAAAATTCTAAATGTAGAGATGTTCATCAATTGGACACCATGTTTGTAAAAACTCATAAAGATATTTTAACTCCTGTTATTACTCATTTAATTAATTTGTCATTTGAATATAGTGTTTTTCCTACTGCATGGAAACAAGCTGTTGTTACTCCTATTTTTAAATCTGGAGATCATTATGAAGTTAGCAATTACAGACCCATAAGCATATTGCCAGTACTCTCAAAGGTTGCAGAGAAGATTGTTTTTGAACAACTGACATCTTATCTGAAAACATCTAAGTCTGGTTTACACTGTATGCAGTTTGGTTTCAGAGTAAATCATTCTGCTGAAACAGCTACTTTACATTTAATAGAGCAAATAAAATCTAAAGTTGACAAAGGAGGATTAGTTGGTGCTATATTTTTAGATCTGCATAAAGCGTTTGATACAGTTAACCATGAAATTCTCCTTTCTAAATTTTCTAACTTCCAGTTTTCATCTGACGCTCTAGCGTGGATATCCTCATATTTATCAAATAGAGAACAATGTGTAAAAATTAAAGGGGTTAAGTCCTGTAACTTGCATTATACAATGGGTGTACCCCAAGGATCAGTGCTGGGTCCCATATTATTTAGTCTTTATGTTAAGGATCTCCCACAACAGTGTGAAGGGATACAAGTGCAAATGTATGCTGATGATACTGTCATTTTTACGCATGCGAAAACCGCAGAGCGAGCAGCTGAAAAGCTACATGTTGCTATGGAAAGAATTACACAGTGGCTGGAGCAATCGTGTCTTAGCTTGAATATTGGTAAAACAAAAGGAATGTTTATCTCAAAAACAAAGGTTCAATCTCCTGTTGATATTTTTATAAATGGCGAAAAGATAGAAATAGTTCAATTATCTTGGTGTAATATTGGACTCAAGTCTTAGTTTTAAAAAACATGTAAAGAAAATGATGAGGAATATTAAATATAACTTAGCGAATTTTAGACAAATAAGACAATGTCTCTCTGTCGATGTAGCCAAGACCTTTATGCATGCTACAATTCTTTCTCATATTTCATACTGTCTTAAATGTTGGGGTCAAGCTGGTGAAACTGTGGTTAAGCCTTTAAAATCCATATATAAACAGACTTTAAAAACTCTAGATAAAAAACCAAACAATTTTCACCACTGTAGGATCTTGGAGAAACATAAATTATTGAGTTTTGACAATTATGTGCTTTTTTCAAATTTGTGTATGGTTTATACAATTTTAAATGGCCTGGCTCCTTCTGTACTCTGTGACTTTGTTTGTTTTCGTCCTAATAATTCTGTGAGATCTACTAGATCATCTATAAGCAATTGTGTTGTTCCTTTCTGCCATTCTGCTTTTGGACTATCGTCTTTTGCTGTGAAAGCTACTACTCACTGGAATGCTTTGCCAGAGGATATAAAGGGGTGTAAATCTATTGGTCTTTTTAAAATGAAGTTAAAATCCTTCTTAAAATTGAATCAGCTTTGTAGACATTGACATGGTGGATGTTTAATTGTTTTCTTGTCCTGATAGTATGTGTATGTTTTATTGTATATATGTATTGTGTGTGTTACTTTATTGTTAATGTCGACCTGCCAGGGGACTGTGGGTGAAAATTAGCTTTTAGCTAAATCCGGTACAATGCATGGAATGGAAACATTTATGTTAAAAATTGTACCTGGTCCCTTTATAAATAAATAAAGTAAAAAAAAATAAATAAATAAAAAAGTCTGGTCCCGCGCGTGCAGTTTCTCTAGAGTAGATCTGATGTATTAGAGTAGAACTGTATTTCCAACGAATTAGCATTACAATGTAGGGACTCCCCAAGCAGAATAAACTTTTATGCAACCCAGATATGACTCAAAACCACAATACACTTTTGGAAGAAAGGTATTTCTTGGAAATCATTTTAAAGTTCGATCAGAGACAATTATCTGTACCTTAGGCACTTTACACGAATCCTCACAGCAAATATCAATTAAAGATGGGAGACCTCACACAACTGTTACTTTGCACAGTCTCAGATGACCCAGATGGGACTCGAACCCACAATCCTCAGCTCCGAAGGCTGATGCCTTATCCATTAGGCCACTGGGCCACAACTGCAAGCTATACAATTAGTAGTGCGGCACTAGAATATTACTTTTATGCAACCCAGCTATGACTCTAACCCACAATACTCTGTTACAGGAATCCTATCATACTGTACTTTTTAAAAAAGTAGTATTCTTGAAAAAGGTTTTTGATGAGCAAGATGTGAGTCAATCGCACAAACTTAGCTACAAAGTCTTGTCCCACGCGTACAACTTCTCTAGAGTAGATCTGATGTATTAGAGTAGTACTGTCATTCCAACGAATTAGCATTACAATGTAGGCACTCCCAAAGAAGAAGAAACCTTTATTCAACCCAGATATGACTCAAACCCACAATACACTTTTTGAAGAAAGGTATTTCTTGGAAATCATTTTAAAGTTCACTCAGAGACAATCATCTGTAGCTTAGGCACTGTTCACAAAGCACGTCCTGCTATTGCTGAGTTAGATGCGTTCCTGGGTCAACATATTTTGTTGATCCTGGAACAACATTCTAGTCTGAAAATTTAGTCTTAACCCTATTCCTACCCCTAAACCTAACCCTACCCATAAGTTATCCCAAAAATCAGAGGGAAATGATAGGTGAATAACACTGATGTAGAAGCACCAATTCATGATTTTAAGACTAAACTTGACATAATCTGTAAACTTGTCCCTCAAATCTGATTGGTTGATTTGAATGTTGTTCCAGGATCAACAAAAATTTTGACCCAGGAACATGTTGAACTCAGCAATATCAGGTTACGCGTTCAGGAATCCTCACAGCAAGTATCAATTAAAGATTGGAGAATAAGAAACTTTTATGCAACCCAGATATGACTCAAACTCACAATACACTTTTAGAAGAAAGATATTTCTTGACAAAATAAATAAATAAATCACTTTATCATTTCCTGTAGCTATAGGTCTTAATATTGTACTGTACTGACATCTTCCTTTCTTTCCCTTTCTCTTATCTCTCAGTTTCCTTCCTTTGCTTGTCCTCCTGCCATACTGTCTGCAATGCAAAAAGAATGTTAAGATTTTGTATGGATACATCTAGGCCTATAAACCTATTTTCACCCTCAATTTCTGTGTAAAAGTGTGTGTGTGTGTGTGTGTATGCAGCCCATTTTAGCTGAAAATTGTGGCCCATTTTAGCTTAACCAGCCATTTCTAACTAAAATGACCTTTTTCACAAAAATCGGTTTCTTTTTTATTTGAAAGAGCATGTCAAAACATTGTTCATAAACCTCTGCTTCGTTGGTAAGCCTTATTTGGCCCATTTTACCTGATAGCCCATTTTAGCTGACTTCACCCTAGTCTCTTTGCAGTAGTGTGATTTAAGTGAATTTTAATTATTTCTTGAACCGTGGAATAGAATAGAATAGAATAGAATAGAATAGAATAGAATAAGTAGTGTGTGAGTGTGCAAGTATCCATTACTGTGTTCCATGTACATACAATACAATGTACACTAAACACAATTTGCAATATGTAAACAATACATTGCAATATACAATATACAGTACAGAATGTGCATTTCATTCATTCTTTCTTTCTTTTTATTGCTTTAAACATAAATAGCATATTAAGTCAATTAAGAGCTAGAAGAGATAAGATAAAAAAAAAAAATTTAAAAAAAACACCAAATTAGACAAAGGTCAGAAAACACTGGTATTATCACTTCTGCATTCATTGGTATTCAAAGGGAATATAAATTACATTTCATGTTTAGGTACATTAACCACTCAAAAAAAAAAAAAAATTATATATATATATTGTCACCACATGGTCAAATACCCAAAGAAAACCTCCATAACCTCCAAATTTATGGACTCCTAGAAGATCACTATACTCACAGGACCAGCACTGCATTTGCATGTTACATCCTGCACATAATAAATCCCCACTTGCCATTGCCAATAACAGATAATAGCCTCATGCTACCCCCTTACCACCATTGTCAGCTAAAAACAGCCAGGGTAAGACTTTTACTTTGAAATGTAAATGATGCTGAAACAAAGTCAGAATTTGTCATAGTTTATTACCATCTCAAGTGGTCCAAAAATTGTAAAGTTGGTTGCTTGACGAGTTTTAATCTTCCTTATTTTGAGTGATTACATTGAAATTGCAAAACCATTGCTGCACATCTAACAGCACTGATCTCCTTTTCTTTAGAGAAATACATTTCATTCAAATGAAGCTACACATGCATTTCAAACAAATTATCAAGACAATACATTTGACAAACAAAATGTATACAAAACCATGTACAGGTGAATCTCAATACATTAGAATATCATGAAAAAGTTTTTTTTTTCTGTAATTTAATTCAAAAAGTAAAACTTAAATATATTTTAGATTTATTAGACACAAAGTAAAATATTTTTGTTTTAATTTTGATGATTACAGCTTGCTGCTCATCAAAATAAAAAAATCAGTATCTCAAATTATTAGAATATTTAATTTCAAGTTCTATTAAATGACCATTCTCAGGGTATAAATACTGGGTTTAGGTCAGTAATCCCAACAGCAGTCATGGGGAAGTCTGCTGACTTGACAGTTGTCCAGAAGACGATCATCAAGACCCTCTACAATGAGGGTAAGCCACAGAGGGTCACTGCTGAAAGAGCTGGCTGTTCGCAGAGTGCTGTGCCAAAGCATATTCATGGAAAGTTGACTGGAAGGAAAAAGTGTGGTAGGAAAAGGTGTACAAGTGAAAGGAATGACCGCAGGCTTGAGAAGATTGTCAGGCGAAGCCGATTTAAGAATTTAGGAGAGCTTCAAAAGGAGTGGCTCTTTATCAAGAGCCACCGCACACAGATGTCTTCAGGAAATGGGCTACAACTGTTACAATCCACGTACCAAGCCACTTCTGAACCAAAGACAACGTCAGAAGCGTCTTACCTGGGCTAAGGAGAAAAAGAACTGGACTGTTGCTCAGTGGTCCAAAGTCCTCTTTTCAGATGAAAGTAAACTTTGCATTTCATTTGGAAATCAAGGTTCCAGAGTCTGGAGGAAGAGTGGAGAGGCACAGAAACCATGTTGCTTGAAGTCCAGTGTGAAGTTACCACAGTCAGTGATGATTTGGGCTGCAACGTCATCTGCTGGTGTTGGTCCACTGTGTTTTCTGAAGTCCACAGTCAACGCAGCCATCTACCAGGAAATTATAGAGCACTTCACGCTTCCTTCTGCTGACAAGCTTTATGGAGATGCTGATTTCATTTTCCAGCAGTATTCCGCACCTGCCCACACTGCCAAAGGTACCAAAAGCTGCTTCAAAAAGCCTGACATTTCTGTTTAAAATATCCTTTTTTTATTGATCTTATGAAGTATTCTAATTTTTTGAGATAGTGAATTGGTGGGTTTTTGTTAAATGTGAGCCAAAATCATCACAATTAAAAGAACTAAAGACTTAAAGTACTTCAGTCTGTGTGCATTGGATTTATTTAATACACGAGTTCCACAATTTGAGTTGAATTACTGAAATGAACTTTTCCACGACATTCTAATTTATTGAGACGCACCTGTATATCGTTAAACATTAAAACTCTGGTTAAACTGAAACAAGTTCTGCATCGTGTTTTATGCATTAGAATTCTGTTTTCTAGAATTAGATATTCATCGTCTAGACACTGATCATCTTAGAACAGGTAAATCAGAATGTTTATTGTGTGTCTGTGACAGATCAGGTTCAGGCATCAAGTTATTCACTGGATGAAGATTTTCTTGTTAACTCTTGAGTCTTCAAAAGACTATAGCGAATTCTTCTGAGCATTTGACCAGTTTCTGTTATCACTTTGTAAGATTTGGGATTCATTTCTTCCAACACAGTTGCTTTTTTGTGCCATGTGTTTGGCTATTATAATAATAGCTCATATAATAGCTCTTTGGTTTGCATTTTATCAGCTTTTTTCTCTGCTTCAAACCCTTGTTTGGATAGTCTCAGAAAAACATGGAAGGGTGGTTCAGCTGACGATACACCACAATCCAGTGGGCAAGCGAGGTATGGATCTGACCCATCATCCACAGTCATTTGAGGGTCTGCATTCCCTTCTCTGCCTGTTTACTTGTGCATGCAATGGACTGGACATTACATGTTGGAATTTGTACTGCTTTGCAAATTGCGGGAACTCCTAGCAATTGTAATATGGCCCATTGTCCTGATTTAGGAATTCTGTGCCTGGTAACGACTTGTGGTTTATCACATTACTGGCTGCTGTTTCTGGCAGTAAATCCATCTCATTGATGATCTATCACCAACAGATAGCTTTTACCATTGAAATGAGAGGAATCAATGCCAAACATCTCCCAAGCTTCAGAACTCTGATCTGCTATGATCATGGGTTCCTTAGTTTGCTTGTTTTCAGTATTTAAGATGTTTCACACCTGTTCATCATATTCTCATTGTAAGCATTTACACCTGGCCAGTACATGTCTTCTCTGGCTCTTATTTCAATTTTTCTATTCACATGAATGTCCTTCATGTATCCTTTTAAGGATGATAGGACACACTCTGGGATGACAATTCTGCTCTTCCTAAGCAACAGTCCATTTACTTCTAGATACTTCTGTCTTCTTGGTTTGTCTAGGATAGCTTCTATTTTGGTTTTCTCAAGCTTGACACCTTGTCCATACAGTCAATCTCCAAATATTTTCTCTGAGCCAAAACTGACATTTACTTTTGAGTTTATATTCCATTCTTTTGAATTGGGGTCAGCACATTTCTCATTACATTCTAGCATTGTTGCTCTAAAGTGGAACCCCTGACTGTGACATTCACTGGGACCACTAGGGCAACCTCCAAAGTCTTCAAATTATTTAAATAACTCCAAGACTATATTTGAAGGCCCTATTATCTAGGATATGTACCTCTGGTGCTTCCATTGTAACAATAATACATAAAATAATAGTTTAATTAATGTTGCATTTTTATTTTTAGTGTTTCTTTTTAAATTTTGATTAAGGTTTTTAATATACCTAAATTTAAATAAAGACTTATTAGGTCCCTCTTGTAGAAGTTTGGCAATGCCCTCTGTAAGTTCTCAAGTCCCCAGTTAACCACTGTTTTAGACCTTATTTAACAAGCATTAACTATAGTATATCAACACAATTACCATTTTTCATGCTCATATTACAACTGTTCATTTCTCAAAACATAACTAGGCTTTCCCCCAGATTTCTACAAGCTCCAGGCTCAACCTTTTTAAAGAAGAATGCTACTGTAGAGGCTTATATTTGTGATTTTTTTTTTTTCTTTTTCCTTTCTGGTTTCCTACAAGAGATAAACAACCTGAAATTGAGGGAAAAGTCAAAAGTTGCACCCTCCTTACACATTCTCATCCCCAGAATAAATATTTAACCTGAAATATTCAATATTCTTCACTTACCT
>RJVU01046259.1:2104848-2152143 GCA_003731715.1 Anabarilius grahami | reverse complement strand
ACAGCCTTCTCATTATAAACCGACCTTAAAAGTGGAACTCTAAGCAATTTTGATCATTATATTTGTACTTATGTTCAAAACCTAAGTAACATGAATGCGCAAAATGTATTCATGTACCCTGTGAAGTGTGCTCTAGAGACCAGTTTTTGTTTCAAGGAGCTAGGACCATCCTGAGCTGAGATACTGAGATTTCCATAAATGTCCATAAAACCAAAATTTGTTGTGGGCCATGACACAAAGATGGCTGTTGTGGTTAAACCAAGAGAAAAGAAAAAAAAAATGGTGGTGGTGTTGCATTACCAATACATAGAGGTAACTACTCAAAAAAACCTCCATTGGAACACTTGAGATGGATTGACCCAATATTATAATATCACTATAATATAATATCACTGCATTAAGATAAAAAAGTGGAAATCCATAGACACAGAAACGTAAATTGCAAAAAACATGTTATAAACCACAATCAGAGATGATGTCAATATTATGGTAGGCACTCCAGTAAGCAATCTCTGTAGGGCAAACCCAGATGGTTGCCTTCTTGAGATGCAGTTGGAGCTGAAGGATAATGACAATCTCTAAATTTGCTGCAGTCAAGAAATGCAACAAGGATATTTAAGAATAGCAAATAATACCAGAATATCAATGTTTATCTCCAGATACATATGAGCTTTGGATTGCTGGGGTGAGTTTTGCAAACATATACATTACACTTTAAATTCTTCCGTACAAAGTCTGTTTGTGTGAATCTGTCAAGAACATGTTCGGGTCATATTTCACATCAAAAGAAAATAATACATTTCTTTCTCCAAAGAATATAAATAATGAATTATATTTTGCATAAGAAAAAAAATATTTCTGATTTCTCCATAGTGAAAGAAAAAACTTAATTAATGCTAACAAAAAATTATATATAAAATTTAAATTGTACAGTACATTTATAAAGTATAATTGTAGGTATGCATTATGATATTTCTTGTACTGCACTGAATTTTTGCTGATTAAAAAAAAGTTTGAGTTGAGACAAGATGATTATCATTACTGTGTTGAGTATTTTTTCATAACAGTAATGAAAATATAGGAACAATAATGTCACAATGTAAAAAAAAAATGTAACAGCCCTAAAATAGGCTTCATTTCTGTAATACAAAATATAATTTTTGAATGAAATATGGCCCTGACATTCCATTCACCATGTACAGTTTGCATCTGTCTATTTAAGGCTGTATCTACTAAAGCATTTTGCAATATGCCAACCAAAACACTTTTCTAAATGCTTTAGTAAATCATTTTTTTGCAGTCCATACAGTCCACTTCAAAGAGAAGTATAAATCTGCAAAAGCCTATTCACAGGCAGAGGGCTTGCTAACTGAATTAGCAATTAATAAAGGCAATCAAAATCAACTAAAAACAAAAACTGTCACCTCATATCCATAAATTCTCAAAGCAGCAATAATCTCACCAATTCCATGTATGATCCTAATGAGTTCTGTGCATACTATAAGGAATAATTAAAGTGACATAAAATCTTTGATCCCAATTTTAAGAAGGTTATGCCAGGGAAAATTACAGAGCTGAATGAAACACAGTTGCACACACACTTTTATAGAGCCTATAGCGTCTCACTCAGGAGAAACGGGGGATTTGTTGTGCAACAACTTCTTGACCATCTCCATCTTCACTCAGGTTGACCACTAAGTCACACTTTCCTCCCACAATCCAAACAGCAGTATCTTCACACTAGTCCCAGAATCCTGAGGAGCATTCTTTCTCCAGCATTTCCAGTTCATGTTTTACCAGTAAAGTCAAACTCCACGCTGAATCCACACAGTGAGCTTTAGCAGGAAGTGGATCCATCACTTGTTGCCTACCCTGATGTTGGGATTCAGCATGGGATCAAGGTTCGGGTCTGACTCAGCAGAGGCCCGACCCAGTTTGGCCATGATGATGATGAGGGTGAAGAAACCAATCACTCCAACTAACAGCAACATGAAGATTCGCTGTTTCAGTGTGAGGGCCTTTTTCTTAGTGTTAGTGCGATTCCTAGGGAGAGGAATAAATGCATACAAGCATATTAGTAAAAATTATGGAAAGACAAAACATTTTTACCATAATAAATCAATTAAATTAGTAAAATAGTAGTAATTAGTAAAAAGAAAATTCATTGATTTGCATNAAAACTTCTTTTAAAAACATTAAAAATCTTAGTGGTTCCAAACTTTTGGTCTGTACTAATTATATATATATATATCACTCCAACTAAATGTCATATATATATATATATATATGACATTTATTTGCAATAAATGAATTTAAGGCACAGACTGAGGACACTCACTTTAGGACCTGTGCAAACCAGCTAAGGGCAGGCCGTCTGCGGTATTTATCATCATCAAAGTCAATCTGCATCACTTCACTGTTTCCTGAATCCCGTGTGTCGTACACCTTTCTTGGGGAAGTAGCTGAGAAGATGGATTGCAAGATATCAAGAAAGACTATATAAGAGGCTAAACTTTGTCAAACAGCTAGAACACACTATGTGAGATATTATATCCCACAATGCAAGCCAACCAAGCTCCATTTCCTGAGTGACAAATAAATACATCAAATGTCATTTTAAACTTGCTGTTCTTGACAGCAAAAACATTCAATGTAGTAATGTGACAAAAAAATATATATTACAGTCTGAAATTTGCAATGCGCTGGCTATTGTTGCAACAATTATTTCACATACACTATGCATTATTTACTGCACAGGATGCAGTAAGCAGTAAACTAGTATTCTAGTATGAACACAATAGTCACGACAATTTAATTACTATGTGACCTGTGCTAATTACATGCAACAGGCAAAACAAGTGTGTGGGGGGAGGGGGATGGGAATGTCAATTTTGGTTGAATTTGAGGTTCACAAAAATGAGTTAATTAAGCCCTCGTTTAGTGATCCCAATGCTTCAAATAGCAATTAAACATCTAAAAGTATCTTTACTTGTACGTTTTCTGAGGAGTACCTTTCCTTTGTCCATAAAAAATGCTGTTTTTCTCTGCTCACTTCTCAACGACTGGCACTTCCCTTCAGCAAAAGTTTGGTATCGTTTTAAAGTGCAGCATTCCAACTTTGTGAATATTCATAGCGAATTCTTGATAGTATGAGTCTGAACCAATGAAATGTGATTTTCAAACTCATAATGTAAATAATGTATGTTTTGTTACTCATGTAAACAAAACGATCTTTCTTGTGCTGACTGACAGATCAGAAGCGCGCAGTGCGTGCACAAAGACGCCTCAGACAGTGCGTGATCCTGATATATACATATACATAGAATTACGGTATTTCAAAATATCTGTCTTGGCGAGTATTCACGCAAACATTATCTGTTATGTCTTAAGTGACCATTTGGTTAACTGTTAAGAAAAAACATCTGATGTGTAACATTAGATCCGTGCAGTACAATAGGTCTTAATATATAGGCTGTCTGTTTCATTATCAAACAGTTGTGGTATCATGGGTGGAAAAAAAGTTGAATATATATTTTTCCTATTGATATATGGTTTTTGACTTGGTGTGTTTGGTCGTATTACCAGGTCTTTTACCTTATTAAGGTATGGTTGCAAGGTGATTTTGTTTTGGAACGTTCAGAAATTTTTAATTAGATTTTTCTCAAAATTGACTTTGCTGACTCAAACAGGTGTAGCTCATTCATTTATTTATTTTTGTCTGATTCCAACAAATCACATTATTTTGAAGGATGTAAACAACAACTCATTTTTGAAAATGTGCCCAATGAGACTCACTTTGCTAGCATGGGTCACATTTTTTACATTTCTGTAGCTAGATAGTGTGAAATAAAAAAAAAAATGAATTACTTAAATAGTTACATATTCATATTCAACAGCATGCCAGTGCTGGAGGATACCTGTGTTGATGGTGACTGTGTCAGTGGTAGAGGTGGTGCTCATATTGATGACGGAGTGTTTCTGGGCACTCAGTTCTCCATTATTGTGGATGTGCTCCACATCCTGATGGGCTGGTAGATTGGTGAGTGTGGGGTTTGACATCATTATATCCACTTCAGGGGCTGGAACATACACAAGTTTATTAAATTAGTTTGAAGAATGTTTGAAGAATGAAACCGTTTAAAGGGATAGTTCAGGTTTGGAACAACATGAACGTGAGTAAATGATGACAGAATTTTTATTTTTGGGTGATCCCAAAATCTATCCATTTAATGCACAAGTAGTTCCAAGTCTGTTTAATCAGTTCTAAATTAATCCACTGCTTTCATTGAAGTACAGACACACACATACGTCACTTGCACACAGAGATCAGAGATCGCGCTGCACACACAGTAACTTGTCAACCCTACCCCACCAACTTTTATTAATAAATTAACTTCGCTACTGAATCGTTACATTACATTACTCAGCAAGAAGGTTGTAATGTCACTGTTTTTAAAGAAATTAAACTCAGAGCTTCATTGTTAGTAGAGAGTTGCTATTCTAAGTATTGACCGGTTGGAGTGTTTTCCACAAAAATAATTATAGTAAAAAATATATTTCTCTAATTTTACATGACATTTCCATGACTGGAAAACTGCATCACAGATTTCCATATTATCCAGGACATGTGGGAACCCTGCTAAAAATGTAAATTATAATTATGACAAACTCACTCTCAAAAGTTGGCCATTCAGAGTAACACGTAACATCATGTGTTGAGGTTTCCTCCCTCTCAGGTGGGTCTTCAATCTGGACAGAAAGAAGTCATATCAATGCAAATTAATGGCTAAATCAGTGTTAATGTTGAAAGACGAATGTGTTGAACAAGGTAAGATATGCTCTAAAAGCTTGCCGTTAATTTTTTTAATATCTTCAAATTCGGTTTGTCTCATATTTTCATCTCGCATTCAGTGTCAATAGGCCTTTAAATCTGTGTGATTATTTTGACAGGTCACTCAATCCTACTGACTGAACTGATTTTATTAAAATGTTAAACCAATTCAATTTAATACAAAGTCTTAAAATATTTTGATATTAGGCATTTCTCACTGTGCTTCTCCAATCTTATTTTCAAATATCAATAAATCTAATGGTTAATGCTTGATCTACAGGCTTATAGGGTTAGTTCACCCAAAAATGAAAATAATGTAATTTATTACTCCCCCTCATGCCGTTCCACACCCGTAAGACCTTCGTTAATCTTCGGAACGCAAATTAAGATATTTTTGTTGAAATCCGATGGCTCAGTGAGGCCTGCATAGCCAGCAATGACATTTCCTCTCTCAAGATCCATTAATGTACGAAAAACATATTTAAATCAGTTCATGTGAGTACAGTGGTTCAATATTAATATTATAAAGCGTCGAGAATATGTTTGGTGTGCCAAAAAAACAAAATAATGACTTATATAGTGATGGCCGATTTCAAAACACTGCTTCAGGAAGCTTCGGAGCGTTATGAATCTTTTGTGTCGAATCAGCGGTTCGGAGCACCAAAGTCACATGATTTCAGCAGTTTGGTGGTTTGGCACGCGATCCGAATCAATTTCTCGACACAAAAGAATCATAACGCTCCGAAGCTTCCTGAAGCAGTGTTTTGAAATCGGCCATCACTATATAAGTCGTTATTTTGTTTTTTTGGTGCGCCAAAAATATTCTCGTCACTTTATAATATTAATATTGAACCACTGTACTCACATGAACTGATTTAAATATGTTTTTAGTACATTAATGGATCTTGAGAGAGGAAATGTCATTGCTGGCTATGCAGGCTTCACTGAGCCATCGGATTTCGACAAAAATATTACGGGTCTTACGGGTGTGAAACAACATGAGGGTGAGTAATAAATGACATTATTTTCATTTTTGGGTGAACTAACCCTTTAAATACTTAAAATTGTAAATGCACCTCATGATGTTGAATGAGAGAACATCCATAATGTAAAGTGCTGGAATCTAGACAAAGTGTCCCTAAAAAAGCTCAAATATACATAATTCATTTACTTCCATTTGTGGAAATGCTGATTATTTACTATTATTTATTACATTTTTACTATTTAGTAATTTTCTACTATTTAACTGGAAAGAGTAGGTGTATCTATAGTTTTGAAGTGGTGTATCATAACTGATGGTATATTTCCTCACCATTGGAAGGCCCAGTCCTGCTCTAGCCCAGTTGACGGAGGACAGTTGTTCTCTCAGCATGTCTGCAATAGGACTGGCCAGGTTTGGGGGTGGGAACACAGGACCCTGGCATGTTGGGCACTGGTACCCAGCAGGTGCCGTGTAGAGAGGCTGACGGGAGGCCAACTCATTCAGACATGACCAGTGGAATAAATCTGACATGGTAAATGAATTAAATGTAATGACAATTATAAAATCATAATAACAATAATAATAAATTTGATCCCAGAATACACCAAATAAACCCCACACCAATGCAGACATTCATTGATGTGTAAAATGCTTCATTACTTATTCTGAACTTCTGACTCTGAGTTCACTAGAAGACATTATGCCTGTAGCTTCTCACCATAGCAAACTAGTCGAACAGTATCCTGGGAATCTAAGGGCTGGCTGCACAGGCTGCAGTTGGGGTTGTAATCGCTGTCTTGTAGCCACTGTAGGTATGATTGTACAATACACTGTACAAATAAGAGTAAAAGGAAATAGAAGTGAGTTTATCTGTGTAGAAATCTTCAAATTGTTTACTCTTCTTAAAGGGTTAGTTCACCCAAAAATGAAAATTCTGTGATAAATTACTCACCCTCATGCCGTTCCACACCCGTAAGACCTTCGTTAATCTTCTAAACACAAATTAAGATATTTTAGTTGAAATCCGATGGCTCAGTGAGGCCTGCATACGGAGCAATGACAGAACTGTCATTGCTCCCTATGCAGGCCTCACTGAGCCACCTTTATGGATCTGTCTCAAGATCCATAAAGGTACTAAAAAAATATTTAAATCAGTTCATGTGAGTACAGTGGTTCAATATTAATATTATAAAGCGACGAGAATATTTTTGGTGCGCCAAAAAAACAAAATAACGACTTATATAGTGATGGCGGATTTCAAAACACTGCTTCAGGAAGCTTCGGAGCATAAATTAATCAGTGTATCGAATCATGATTCGGATCGCGTGTCAAAGTGCCAACGTCTGAAATCACGTGACTTTGGCGCTCCGAACCGCTGATTTGACACACTGATTAATTGTGCTCCGAAGCTTCCTGAAGCAGTGTTTTGAAATCGGCCATCACTATATAAGTCATTATTTAGTTTTTTTAGTGCACAAAAAATATTCTCGTCGCTTTATAATATTAATATTGAACCACTGTACTCACATGAACTGATTTAAATATGTTTTTAGTACATTAATGGATCTTGAGAGAGGAAATGTCATTGCTCCCAATGTGGGCCTCACGGAGCCATCGGATTTCAACTAAAATATCTTAATTTGTGTTCCGAAGATTAACGAAGGTCTTATGGGTGTGGAAAGGCATGAGGGTAAGTAATAAACGACAGAATTTTCATTTTTGGTTGAACTAACCCTTCAAAGAGACAGTCCACACAAACGTTAAAATTCTGTCATCAATTCCTCACCCTCATGTTATTCCAAACCTGTAAGCATTTCTTTCTTCTGCGGAACACAAAAGAAGATTTTGAAGAATTTGAAACCAAATAGTTTTGCTTTCCATTGACTTCCATTGTATTTTGACCATACAATAGAATTCAACAGTAAACAACCTATTTTATTACCAACATTTTTCTAAATATCTATTATGTTCCACTGAAGAAAGAAAGCCAGAAAGAAAGTTTTGGAACAACATGAAGGGGGAGTAAATGGAGACAGAATTTTCATTTTTCGGTGGACTTTTAACCAAATATTAGAGCACTAACCTTGTTGTGATTGGATACAAGACAGTGCTCACACACGTTGACACGATGTTCAAAGCAGAACAGGTTCGTAACCTTCCTCTTAGGACACTTGCACAAACCCATGATTTCCCTGTCAAGCAAAACATCCATATAATCATCCAGAATCCATAAACTCGAGTACAATATATCGGCCTTGATTTGAGGGTTAATTCTAAATACTCTTAAAATATGCATTTTAAATATAAAACTTTTTTTTAACCTATGAAGCGCATTTTGGCACTTAATATACAGTATTAATACAAACAACCTATTCCGGTAACGTAATTAACATAAATACAAAAGGTGTGCCATGTAAAATACCGTCTGTAAATATTACCGAGCTGACAGTGACAGTCCACGGATGGTTAGCTGCGCGACTGTATCAAACTTCCCTCAACCAATCAACATACTATTAGTGAAACAACATTATATTTACCTAAAAATATAAACGGAAATACCGGTCAACCACAAACTGATACAAATATCAACATGAAGCCGTACGCTCTTGAGTACTTTCCTCAATATTTTTTTAATATCTCGTCAGATTGCTTTTTTGCCACGTCTCTTCCGCTACCGTCGCAGAGCAATGGCGTCACTAAACACAACACAAACGCATCATCAGTGTCGCATATTAATTTACCAATATTTCGTATCTACATTTTAATTTGCGAGTTTTGTTATAAGTCCTGACTATTTTATATATTGATTCTGTTTTAATGTCTTCTGTCAGCCAAAACGTCTGAAGATTTACAACAACAAAAAAAGTCAGGACTCTTATTTTGAAACCACAACGAATCCAAATGCAGGCATGTTTGTTTTGGGAGAGGTTTTTCTGGGAGTGTACGTAGCATTTGTGTGGATACCAGCCCAGGGGTGGAGGGGAATTCTTGTGAATAAACTAGCCAGGATGAGATTTACTTAAAAAGATGACATCTCATCTGTTTAAGATCCAATGGGAACAGGAGATTGGAATTCAGTATTAAAAAGAATAATTACAAGACCCCGTTTAGGACATAGAGGATTGAATGACAGTTTGAATAACATTCATAAGCATCCTGCAGGGAAATGTAATAAATTCAATTAACAAGAAACAGCCAAGCACAAATTAATATAATATTGTTAGAAAATACACTAGCTTGGGGATTCTTAAAAACAGTCGAATGGTGGCAGTAATGCGCCTAAAGGTTTGTCAACCGCCAATAAACAGAAACAAAGAAGAAGTAGTAGTAGAAGTGGACATCAAGAAGCTGCTACAAGGGTCCTCAAGATAAAAGACTAACTACTGTGACTGTGCTGAATAAGGTATGGCTAATAAGCCCCGTGCATTTCAGACGACTTCGGACAGTTTCTGCTTGAAGTACATCAGATGCAATGTTTTTCAAATACATAAACGTTTCATACGTTTTTCATTCAATACTTTATGCACAGCGTCTTAGAGCACCTTCATGTAAAAGAACAAAGTTCAACATATGCATATTTAAATACCAATAAAGTGGTCTTTATTTTTTATCAGTTTTATTTTGATAAACATGACAGAACATAACATTAGGTTATAAAAGCAGTGATTTGTGAGCAGTAGAGGAACGTAAGCGTGGCAACAAGTTTGCCACGAATATGTAGATCACCTTTCAAAAGAAGAAAAACAAAGATATGTGAGCAAACTGCACGTTTTGGGCACTGGATCTATATACATTACCTGCTGCAGTATTTCAATCACTAAAAACAGAAGGACATTCTGAAAAGCTTAACGTGAAAAATGCATAACATTCCGCTAAGTAATATTAAAAGATTCACAATTCTGGATAAATTGGGAAACACGTTTTTTTTTAATAGAGATCACAATTCTCTCACGATTCTGAATAAACTAAACACAAATAAAATGTTCTGATAAATGTTAATTGCTGCAGTCTATTTAAAAATATTGAATCAATTAGATTTTTTTTAATAAATCGGGTTATTGTAAAGACGGTCCCTCATAAAGACTTCACTTGTTTAATTACTGGAAGAATCAGCATTTTTTGAACGAATCTGTTGAATGAATGATTCAATGACTTATACCTTTTTTTTTAATAGTCACTTGTCGCCACCTACTGGTGTAATGGTGATACAATTTTTTTTTTAAGCATCAAGCCAAGTAAGGTAATTTACTCTATTTTAGTTTCATGTACAGTACAGACCAAAAGTTTGGAACCACTAAGATTTTTAATGTTTTTAAAAGAAGTTTCGTCTGCTCACCAAGGCTACATTTATTTAATTAAAAATACAGTAAAAAACAGTAATATTGTGAAATATTATTACAATTTAAAATAACTGTGTACTATTTAAATATATTTGACAAAGTAATTTATTCCTGTGATGCAAAGCTGAATTTTCAGCATCATTACTCCAGTCTTCAGTGTCACATGATCCTTCAGAAATCATTCTAATATGCTGATCTGCTGCTCAAGAAACATTTAATGTGTACAATTGTACAAAATATTTGTGTACAATATTTTTTTTCAGGATTATTTGATGAATAGAAAGTTCAAAAGAACAGTGTTTATCTGAAATCTAATCTTTTGTAACATTATAAATGTCTTTACTGCCACTTTTGATTGATTTAATGCATCCTTGCTGAATAAAAGTATTCATTTCTTTAATTTCTTTTCAAAAAAATAAAAATAAAAATTCTTACTGACCCCAAACTTTTGAACGGTAGTGTATAATGCTACAGAAGCTTTGTATTTCAGATAAATGCTGTTCTTTTGAACTTTCTATTCATCAAGGAATCCTGAAAAAAAAGTACACAACTGTTTTCAACATTGAAAATAATCATAAATGTTTATTGAGCAGCAAATCAGCATATTAGAATGATTTCTGAAGGATCATGTGACACTGAAGACTGGAGTAACGATGCTGAAAATTCAGCTTTGCATCACAGGAATAAATTACTTTGTCAAATATATTTAAATAGTACACAGTTATTTTAAATTGTAATAATATTTCACAATATTACTGTTTTTTACTGTATTTTTAATTAAATAAATGTAGCCTTGGTGAGCAGACGAAACTTCTTTTAAAAACATTAAAAATCTTAGTGGTTCCAAACTTTTGGTCTGTACTGTACATGATGACAACTGCTCTCTCTGGGTCAGAGGCCGTTTAGGAATAAGATCGTGTGGGTTTTTTAATTGAGATCACAATCTTTTAACAATTAATTGTGCAGCTCTATTAAATATACACTTTACTGATAATGCATACTAAATACAGGCAAGCAGATGAGCCCAGAATATGAACACAACTCACTATATCGCACGTTAAGCATTTTCTTTGTTTTTTTAAATGGGAAAATGCTTAACGTATTGTGTTCATATTCTGGGTTTATCTGCTTGGCTGCCTGTAGTATGTTTTACTAATAAGGTGTACTGAATGTTATACTCCACTATCACTGTCTTGATGCATCAAGGCATTTTCTTTATCATAGTTTTCTATGGAAAAAGCTTTACATGCAAGTAAGCACGTTGCGTTCATATTCTGGGTGCACCTGTTCGCCTGTATGGATCATCAATAAGATGTATAATGAATTTGGTCTTTTAATATTACTGTTTTAATACATTAGTACATTAGTAAAACAGGTGAAAATAACTGGCTGGCAGTGGAGAAAATTGCTGTTTTGCCTTCCAGGTGGGCATTTCTATAAGGGTGTGATGTCATGTGAAACTATAATTTATGCTTACATCCATTCTATGAACTAAATCTATTTTTTTTTTCACAAACTTCTTGGCAGAAGTTTGTGAACCAATATTCTTCAAGCACACTGGATTTGAGTTTGATACAAATGTTGGAAATATGACTTGCTCAGAGGAAGCAGAGGCACAATTTGCAGAGATAGAGCTTCTATTAAGTATGTTTCCAAGTGAAGAAGAGTTTCAAGTGGATGAGCTGTCCCATGCAGAGCTCAGGGCTTATGTGGAGGGATCCGCTCATACTCCCCCTAGCACCAGACCTCAATTCAGCATCAAGCTGAAGGTGGAGAACCTTGAAGTAAGTGTGAGAAATACATTAAAATGCACTCTTTGTTCTTCATCATTTAATTCCTGTCACTCTCATTTTTTTTCCTGATAGGTGAGCATTACGTTGTTGTGCACTTACCCTCCTGACTACCCGAAAGTGTTGCCAGATATTACTATCAGGTATTTAAATACTTTGAGTTTCCAATTATTACTTTTCATAAGCTATTTTGATTGATTGTTTACTCCGTGACATACTTGAATACACACTGACAGGGGCCATGTCTACGGGATTCCTATTGGACTTTCTATGATAATTTGATGACAGTCCTGAAGGATTCCAGTGGAATCAAATAAGTGTTCAAAAATGAAATAAAATTGTACTGAATAAACTTACATTCCTATAGGAATAAAAAAAATCTGTTGATATCTTGGTAACACTTCACAATAAGGTTCATTAGTTAAACATTAATGTATTAACTAACATGAACTAACCACGAGCAATACATTTGTTACTGTATTTACTAATCTTTGTTAACATTAGTTAATGAAAATACAGTTGTTCATTGTTTGTTCATGTTAGTTTACAGTGCATTAAATAATGTTAACAAGATTTTAATAATGTATTAGTAAATGTTGAAAATAACATTAACGATTAATGAATGCTGTATAAGTACAGTTCATTAATAGTTCATGTTAACTAATGTAGTTAACTAATGTTAACTAATGCACCTTATTGTAAAGTGTTACCGATATCTTTATCAGAACATGCATTAAAATTGGGTTTTCGACCCCTAGGGGTGGCATGGAAAGGAGGGATATTGTACAGTCAGCATATTGTTATGCAAAAGAAACCCCTTCAGGGTGATACAAGACCCCACTGCGTAATTATCCCACTTATTATGCGGCTACTTGACACATAAGTAAATAATTGAACACAAAATATTAATTTAACATATTTTATTATCTCAAAATGACCCGCAGTAATCGTTTGAGTGGTCTGTTATCAGTTATAGTGGTTGTTGTCATGCAATATCCGACCACTAGATGGCACGATTAAAGAATCAGAATGGAGTATTGCAGGAAGTCATGAAAAAATATAGATGAAAGACACATGGTTCTGCATTAAGCATGGACAAGTTCGTGAAAGGACTGCCAGTGCCAGGTAAACGTACAGCAGATGATGAATCGACTTAAATTCCAAAACAACGTGTCTATAACAGTCGCTAGGGATGCAACAAAAGCTAATAGAACCCATTATTATCAGTGTCAGGGATGCCATCTCTACTGGATGTGGCGTGACACGACAAATCCTGACAGTAAACTGATGACCCGTTCTATTTCGGAAGTAGCATACTCCAGCGCTCTGACACAAAGGACAAATATTTTCAAAATTATGAAAACATTTTTCTCTACAAAAGGGGGGCCTGACAGAAAAAGTTTGGGAACCACTGCACTAATCAGTTCCCACTAACCGCCCTAAATGTAACCTGAAACAGATTTTTATTCATTAAAATGCAACTACATAATATATATATGTAATTTTCTTTTGCTGTCATATCATTAAATTACTTTTTATTAAAGAAAAGTATCCAAAAGAATAAATAATAGCAATAGCCTTTGTTTTACTGTAGCTAATGCAGTGTGGGTTTGTGAAACTATCTGTTTGAATTATATTCGTAATAAAATGTATGTGTATGCTGCTTAAATATTGTAACCAGACAGATGCTAGTTTTCTGTCTTTTCTCTTCTCGCTTGCACAAAACAGATTCAGTATTCCTCAAAATGAATAAAAGTGCACAATAGAATACAAACACAGAATTATATGCAAAGATGCAATAATTTAATACATTGCAAACATACTTTATGGATTTAATTCTCACTTAATCTACCAGTGTCTTTGCTGCTGACCTTTGATGATTTATCCATACATATCACCACAGATGACTTTACTTCAGTGCTTGAATCCCATTGGGAACTGTGTAGTCAAAAAGATATTGTTTCTCAACCCTTTTTCTGGAGGCACACTAACAGCACATTTTCAATCTCTTCCTAATCAAACACACCTGATTCAACTCATCAGATTGTTAGTAGAGACTCCAAGACCAGAAATATATGGGTCAAATAAGATTTTCAAATCTTAACAGATTTTAAAACCGTGGGAAACCACAGACATAATGACAGTTTTTACCGATTTTTATCATTATAATCCACTGGATGTACACGCTAGATGATTCGGCCGAACCACTCACCTGTCACTTGTAGGAACAATTTCACAGTGACACGAGATCTCACAGAAACTTATGAGCTCAAAGGACAATCGATGTTGTCAGCTGGCTCTCCCTGCACACTGCTGTTTTGCAGTGAAAAAGGAGAAAAAAAGAATATGGGTGATCCTCTTTCTCAATACTCCACTTTTGTGGCATGTTTGTGGCTGCCAGCTTTGTGAAGCATGCTCGTTCTCATTGGCTATCGTGGGTATCACGTCAGAGGCAGCCAGATCAAGTGTCGTTTTTTGGAATTTGGGATCGTGGAGGCTCTGATGTGATCAGGAGCAGTAAAATAATCGTTATGACACCACACAATTTGAGGACTTTTTGGACAAAAAGTCGGTTGCGAGACTTGTGACAAGCCTTAAATCGGGCCACTCTAACTTGTCTTGTGCTATTTTGAAATCCTATAAAATATCTGAATTCCCATTAGGATCCAAGTTATTAGACATGTCAATTGGATTCCTTCAGGATTTTTGCTATGATCTTTTTTTTTTTCAGATGTTCTGAGCTCACTAGATCACAGCAGATGCTGCTTCACTCCAACCTCAACACCTACCTGTCTGAAAACTGCAGTGGTGATGTGTGTATTCTTTCTGCTGTGCAGTGGATCAATGAAAATGGACAAGAATATATAACTAAAAGTGTCCCTGTCAGCGATCCCAAGAAGGAAAATGTTTCAAAGCAGTCAAACGAGACCTTCACTAGACTCTGGATCTATAGCCATCATATCTACAATAAGATCAAGAGGAAGAACATTCTGGAATGGGCAAAGGAGCTGAACCTTTCTGGGTTCAGTATGCCGGGAAAGCCTGGTATTGTGTGTGTGGAGGGTCTGCAGTCTGCTTGCGATGAGTTCTGGGCCAGGTATGAAATCTAAAACAAATCAATAGGGTCTACACTTATTCTTTTGTGAGCATGCCATTTGAGTGTAAACTCAAATACCAAAGATGAGTTAAATACCTAATTTAAAATAGATTTTGTTTGTGTGTGTGTGTGTGTGTGCGTGCGTGCGTGTTGGTTTGACTATACTTGTGAGGTCCTTTATTGTTTAGGGGCCTGTATGCGTGTGTGTTTGTTTCGTGGCTATTTAGATGGTTATAAACCATTTCTTGAATTTATTTAATAGACATAAGTTTAAGTGCTTAAGTTTGCTAATATTTAATAAGTTTGAAAACCTCTGATAGACGATATAGCAAAATTCATAATTACCTTTTAATTTGGATGGTTTTATGTTCTCTGCAACTAATAATTGACAGTACTTTATGGTTGTCACAAACAATCTCAATTTAATTTTAACAATTTGGTTTTATTATTATATTATTATATTGCCAGTCAAAAGTTTGGAATAATTAAGTTTTTTTTTTTATGTTTTGAAAGAAGTTTCTTATGCTCACCAAGGCTGCATTTATTTGATTAAAAAAAAATACAGTAAAAACAGTAATATTATTAATTAAATAATATTACAATTTAAAATGTTATCTTTTTGAATATCATTTATTCCTGTGATGGCAAAGCTGATTTTTTTTATTATTGGTGCAAATTTTTTATATATATTTCCAGGGTGAAAGTTTTAACATGGAAAAGAATTATGGTTCGTCACAGAGAGGATGTCCCTTTGGAAAACAGCTCGATGGAGGAGGGAATTGACTCCCTCCGTAAGTTCACTGGATTTCATGAAGCCATTTTTGAACCTCATGGGACCAGAGGAAACCATATGGACCTTGGACAGCTTTATCAGTTCCTTAATGACAAAGGATGTGCTGATATCTTTCAAATGTACTTTGGCATTGAGGGGAGATAATGCACACACAGACACAGACAAACTATTATTTCGAATTTTGCCTTAATTTTGGGCTTAATATTGACAACATTAATTGTTGTCTCAAAAGGATGCACCTGTGCCATCACTCCTCAAATTTCTCTTCTTCATGAAGTGGGTTTATCTGCCTGTGCTGTCTTTGAAACTCACTTCAAATGGAATTTATCTTCCCTTTGTGGAACACAATGTTGTTTCCGACAGTGTGCTTTCACTTATAGAGACATTCGTGCCTGCCCACTTTTTCAGCGACGTTGGTTCTGAAAGTATTTTTTCTCTTCATTTTTCCCATAGAGATTTTCTAAAAGTCTTTAAGTGTTATAATCAATTAACTAAACCAACCAGCTACAAGGTGAATCATAAACTTTGATATATCAATCACAAACTTTGACTAAAAAGTATTTTAAAAATTTACGAAAAAGCAAAGGTACAAAACTGTGTACTTAACAGCTTTATTGAGGAAAAGAACTACAATCCCATGAAGCATTGCGAACAGCATATGAACGGCAATATGGGAGACTAACTTGATTATGTGACGCATGTTTTGCTTGTCGTGGCTCTCTGTTAGGTGGAATTTTATGTACAGCATCATGGGCGATGTATTTTTTCACCACAAAATCCACTGTTAAACATGATTGTTTTAAAAATCAGTTACAATTTTGCAGGATGATGGCTTCAACAGAAGCAATTAACATTGATTAACAACCTTATAGCTCAGCAGGGCTGTATTTAAAGATTTATAAGTTGTCGTTAAATCAATATCTTTAGAGTTTTTACTTAAGGACCTGATTGTTGTACTCTATTGCAAGGACTCTGGAGATCACTAAAATGAATAATAAAGAGGTGCGTAAACTCGCAAGAAACCATAATATGCTCAGGCCCCCTCCCTGCTTATCATGGTGATGAGATGCATAACAGACTGTTGTCACTGAATGGTTGGATGTCTTAAAGGTGCCCTAGATTCAAAAATTGAATTTACCTCGGCATAGTTAAATAACAAGAGTTCAGTACATAGAAAAGACATACACTGAGTTTCAAACTCCATTGTTTCCTCCTTCTTATATAAATCTCATTTGTTTAAAAGACCTCGAAGAACAGGCGAATCTCAACATAACACCGACTGTTACGTAACAGTGGGGGTGTACGCCCCCAATATTTGCATATGCCAGCTCATGTTCCCAACATTATGAATGGCATTAGACAAGGGCAGAACGTCTGGATGTGCACAGCTGAATCAACAGACTAGGTAAGCAAGCAAGGACAATAGCAAAAAATGGCAGATGGAGCAATAATAACTGACATGATCCATGATAACATGATATTTTTAGTGATATTTGTAAATTGTCTTTCTAAATGTTTCGTTAGCATGTTGCTAATGTACTGTTAAATGTGGTTAAAGTTACCATCGTTTCTTACTGTATTCACGGAGACAAGAGCCGTCACTATTTTCATTTTTAAACACTTGCAGTCTGTATAATGCATAAACACAACTTCATTCTTTATAAATCTCTCCAACAGTGTAGCATTAGCCGTTAGCCACGGAGCATAGCCTCAAACTCATTCAGAATCAATGTAAACATCAAAATAAACACTGTACTTACGCGATTAGACATGCTGCATGACGAACACTTTGTAAAGATCCATTTTGAGGGTTATATTAGCTGTTTGAACTTTTTTTATGTTGTTTAAGGCAAGCGCGAGCTCCGTGGGCGTGGAGCACGAGATTTAAAGGGCCACACACCCTGAATCGGCTCATTTCTAATTATGCCCCAAAATAGGCAGTTAAAAAAATGAATTAAAAAAAATCTATGGGGTATTTTGAGCTGAAACTTCAGACACATTCAGGGGACACCTTAGACTTATATTACATCTTTTAAAAAAAAATTCTAGGGCACCTTTAAGTGGTGCCTACAGAATAACATAGGCTTCGTAAATAATTGGACAAGTTAACAAGAGTGACTTTGTTCTGATTTTATATATTTTCACAATGGCAATTTTACATAAAGGCAACAAGATTTAAATAATTTATTTTTACATTATGACTGTCTGCAATCTCCTCCTCCACATTATAAAATGGAATATCACATCTTCTAATGGTAATTTCCCAATGAGGTAAGTTGTACCTTGTGTGAGTTGAAATGTTTTGTTTAGGTTTGTATGTCTTCCATTTGAATTTGAATTGCTCACATCACTTAACTCAGTTATTCATAGAATTTCATTTCAATCACATATATTGTTATAGTTTCCTATAAAGGTATCTACCACTACCAGGTAACCCAGCTTTATTTCCTTCCCAAAGCCAGTTTTTGGCAAATTTGGCAGTTAAATTTGGACCTTGTCTCCAGGCTAATCATATGCTGATACTTTGGTCTTCCAATATTAAGTGTTATACATATTAAATAACTCCAATTTTAGATGTTACTTACCTGGTATTACTTACCTGGTGAAACTGGTAAAACGAGAGGCTTAACATCTCTAGAACTGAAGCATAATATGAATGGTTAATATTTCCAAATCATCACATTTTCCTGACAAAACAACACATTTTCTTTTTAATATGGCATACACATGTATATATTGGCTGGAACGTCTTTGGCGACCGTGGCATGAACCTCTGCACCATTGAGAGGAGACTTTGTGGTGGACAGGATGGGTATTGTTGTTATCCAGTCGGTCATGCCAGGAACCTCTGGGAAGATTAGAAACCTGAGCTTCTATGACACAGCTCTATAAACAGTGTGGGTTGCAGCAGCATGAACCTTCAGGCTGGGCACGAAGCTCTGGGACCAACCTATGAAAAGGTACCCTGTCGAGTAACTTCCGTGATGCCTGTGACTCAGACCTCACTAACCTCAGCAGCTTCTGGTGCAGCAGCATCAAGAATCTTTAAGGCGGCCTTCTCAGATATTTCTGGAGCAACCTTACAGGATCTTTGGGACCAAGGTGCCATGTGGCAGGAACCTTTGGAGCGGCAGTGTGAGGGACCTCTGATACCAGTGAGGCTATCCTGGGTCTTTCAAGTCAGGAACCTCTGTGGGGCTTCAGCAGGTTTTGAAGCATCAGAGACAGGAAACTTTATGGCTGTTTTCACTGGGAATTCTGGGGCAGCCCTGACAGAATCTTTGGACTCAAGGTGGCTGAGAAAGAGAGTTCTGTTTCCTCTGATGCATCTGTGACAAAGATCTCTGGGAAGAAACTTCTGGGGCGGCGGTGCGAGGAACGTGGGACTGGCTGGACAGAGAGCTCTGGGTGACTCCATTATTAAAAATATGATTGGATGGTATAATATACATCCCAAGGTGAGTAGTTCTGCAAGACGCACAAACTCCCACCTCAAGCCAAGGCGCCAGACGCAACCGAGGCCCACCAGCCCCGCAAGACGCTAAGGCTGAAGGGATGGAGTGGCCATCTGTGTCAGCCCACCAGACGCAAGGCTGACCCTCTCCATGACCTGAAACACAATTAGAAATTTCTAATATTCAGATAATCAAGCCAAACCATCAAATAGCCAAAAAATAAGCAAATATAAATATATCTTCAAAATCATTTAAGCTTGTCTTAGACTCAGTACCTTGAACCAGTCATGGGAGAGCATCTCGTCCAGGTGGATTCTCTGCTCTGGGTTGCTCTTTAGGCAACCTCGAATAAAACGGCAGCATTCTGTGCAGAAAGATGGAGAGATGTCTGATTATTTAATTCAACTTTACACTTGCTCTCTAAGCTCTAAAAATGGAAGATATTCCATCGTTAATCATAAGAACATCTTTTTTGTTCTAACCATCTGAGAAGCCCGGCTGGAACCAGGCATCAGCGTCCATCAAACCGATATCGCAGCTGTCTGGGAAAAGGCTGGTGATCATGACAAACACCAGCACCCCCAGGGACCACACTGTTGCCTGCTTCCCATAGTACTCGCCCTTCTCAAAGTACTCAGGAGGGCAGTACCTTGCTGTCCCTGGAGGTAGGATTTTGTTGTGTATATTTGCTTTTTCTCACTTTAACTGAAATGGTGTTTAAAAATAATATTATGTGTGATGTCTGATTTAGATGTGGTGTAACTGGTCACTAGAATTTAAGTCCCAAACTACATGTACATACCAGAGTAGGTTTTGTAGGACGAGGTTCTCAGGAGGTCTCCACAGCCGAAATCTATCAGTTTGACCTCGAGGGTCTCTGTATTAACCAAGAGATTTGGCATTTTGATGGTCGTCCTTGCAACGTGTCCCTTCAAAGACGGAGCCAAATCCTCCTTCCCCTAACTTCTTGCCAATGGTGTACCTCCAGCAAATGTGGTCTATTAAACATAATTATAGTTATTTTTATTGTTTCACTGGTGATTTAAAATTATGAAAGAAAAAAAAAACTAAAAGAAATCTTGCAGCAGTTACAGCTGCATTATTTAAAAAATATACTTTCCTTTATACATATTCACCTGAAATAATATATTGTAAAATATATTTTGTAAACTCACCCTCGATCCTCATGATCTCATCACAGTCCAGCTGTCTCGGCAGATGTGATCCAGTTTCACCTGCTGATGGACTGGCTGGACTGTCCTGATCTTGAGGCTGGACGTCCTCCACTTGCTGTTTTTTGGCAGTGTGTGGGACTTCAGGACTACTGGAAGGAGGTTCCTGATGATCACTGTCCTCTACAGTACAGATGACTTGCTGTAAAGAAGTCTGATCTAAAGAGGGGAATATCAACCACAAGCTTGTTTTAATTAAATATTATCAATAAAATATTACATACTTGTGTTTATTTTTAATTTAAGGGAACTTTTGGTTACTTGAACTCTTGAAATATTAAACTTCTTCAAACTATGTTACATCAAGGCAATATTCAAACATTCATCACATTGTGGAATAAAGTCATTGATCTGCCTTTTTATAATGTGTGATGGTAATGTGTATTTTTATATTGTGTGTAAATGATTAAGAGTGTTTTTGTTGTTCAGAGCTCATCATTTACCATCAGTACACCTCCTGGATGGGCCCTCATCAGTGTCCTGGTCCACCTCACCCTGCTCCACCTGCTCATCCCGAGCTTTGGTGGATTTGGGGCGAGAACAACAACAGAAAAAAGAGGCAAACCTCCAAAATCTCCTCTTTTTCTGCCTCTTATTCTTTGTTTTCTCTCCCCCTCTCTCCTTTCTCTCTTTTCTCTCCTGCCCGCCTCCCTCACTGATACCATCAGGCGTCTCGTTAGGACTAGGATGGAGCTCCGCCTTGTGGTCGGTGGATGTCAGTGTAGTACAGGGATTTATCCCGTGCACACACTCACCTCCTCCCTTCACTTTCTCTCTACGAGATAGTCGCTGTCCCATAATAAACACGATAAAACGCTGTCAACAACTGTAAACACGCAGTAAACACCGGTGATACTGACTCCTTACTCGCTACAAAGAGAGCAGGAGAGTTTCACACATTATACAGTCCCGCGTTCCGAATTCCTTTATGGCGTCATAAGAGCTGCATGCAGGAGATTCTCACAATTTATGTTATTTGTAAATATGTAATATATATACAGTATACAGTATAGGTTAGTTCTTTGGACCAAAACGATCAGGGCCATCATTAGGGCAGCCCACAACGACAATTTCAAGGATACTTTTTGCATTTCTTTGCACTTTCAAAACCTGAAAAGGTCATAAAATATTATTTGTTACAATTGTGTACAATTTTGCCCTAGTAAAGTGTTGGGTAACACTTTATTTTACAATGCCGTAGTTACACGTTACTACATGTAGGCCTACTTACTATAGTGATAACAGTAAATTAAGCGTAATAACAGTAAATTAAGCATAATTACAAGTAACTAACCATAAACCTAACCCTAACTAACTCTAAAGTAAGTACATGTAGTTAATTAATAGTACTCAGTACTTATTTGAGTAATTACAATGTAACTACGGCACTGTAAAATAAAGTGTAACCAAGTGTTGTTGTTTTTGTTGTTTTAAATTGTACTTGTTTAAACGACGACAGTCTCATTATAGAGAATGCTTGATATGAGATGAGAAGAACCGCTGAATAAGTAACCCAGCTAACAGATTTTTGTAATGAGAACGTTGGTTCTGGGAACAAAATTTTTTTTCCAGTTTTCTTGACATTGGAGGAATGTGTTTTAAAAGGTATGATGTTCCTCAGACATTCTTTCAACTTAATTTTGATTAACAATTCAACATTCTTTTAATCATTCAAACACACTGAAAGAAAGAGAAATAAGAACACAAACTACAACTTTCTTCAGCCACAGCCTAAGATGAAATCAACTGAAAATAAAAAACATAAAATCTCTGAAGATCTCAACAGAGGAGTATTAAACAACTCCACAAACAGCATTACCAGCTTAACTTATTATTAACCAGATTGACTTTATTTCTGTCAGACGTCTACAGCAGTTCTTATTGAGAATTAACAGAAGTTTAGATGTTGTTTGTTTGAAAATGTTTTGTTTGCTTTAGTTGAGCTCTTGACCTTTGACTTTTGTTAAGTTAATTTTTTTCAACAATTGCACGTGTTTTCAGAAAATGTTTCTTCATTGATAAAGCAGACCGACATGGCTGCTTTAAAGGCGATCATTTGTGTTTATAAATCATATACAGTTGTTCGTTTTTTTTTAAATGACCGATCGTTCTCTAGATAAGACCCTTATTCCTTGTCTGGTATCGTTTAAAGCCCTTTGAAGCTGCACTGAAACTGTAATTTTGACCTTCAACCGTCTGGAGGCCATTGAAGTCCACTATAAGGAGAATAATCCTGGAATGTTTTTATCAAAAACCTTCATTTCTTTTCGACTGAAGAAAGAAAGACATGAACATCTTGGATGACATGGGGGTGAGTAAATTATCAGGAAAATTTTATTTGAAAGTGAACTAATCCTTTAATGATCAAATGACTCATTAAACTTTAAACTGCATTACTTTTGGACTTGAAGCATTTTTGAGAAGAAAGTAATACCGAAAGTCAATCGATTTGATAAACATAATTTGTAACACTGAAGTGATTTGTGTAAGATTGTTCAAAACTCTCTGAAAGTTAAGACACTGAGATACACTTAGTCATCAACACTCACCATACAAACCTCAACAATGGTGACAATAAAAAAAAAATCTGCTGAATAATTTATTCATGCTGCAATGCATGCTGGGAACCATGAATGTGTGTTGTATGCTGGCATGAGGCATGTCACCATTGTTGTTTTATATGCCAAATGATGTCTTTGAGTGTATAAATGGCACAAAACATGTTTTAAAACAGAAAGTTAATGATGACACTGTTATATATCTGTTATATATACACTCACGGACATAAACATTCAGCATCTGAAACGCAAAGATGGTGTTACAAATAAATGTATTTTAATATAGTTTAATACTTTTCAATAATGCTTCAATTCCATGTCAACAATTAAAAAAAAGAAAAAAGTAGTTGTTTAAACCACTTTATTGCAGTCATTTGACCATTAAAGCAGCCATGTTAGTCTTCTTAATCAAATGTTTTCTGAAAAAGAAGCAACTTAAAGGATTAGTCCACTTTTAAATAAACTTTTCCTGATAATTTACTCACCCCCATGTCATCCAAGATGTCCATGTCTTTCTTTTGTCAGTCGAAAATAAATTAAGGTTTTTGAGGAAAACATTCCAGGATTTTTCTCCATATAGTGGATTTCAATGGCTACCAACAGTACTTTCCGTTTCCGCATTCTTCAAAACGCTTACGCTGAATGTTCTACGCCTTCCCTATTCTAATTACGGAACGAACGCGGTGCCAGTTTGGTTTTTTTCCGTAAGTAGAATGGGGAAGGCATAGAACATTCAGCGTAAGCGTTTTCAAGAATGCGGAAATGGAAAGTACGTTCAAGGCGATATTTTGTTTATAAAGCATAAACGGTTGTATTTTTTTCGAAAATGACCGATCGTTTCGCTAGATAAGACCCTTATTACTCATCTGGTATCGTTTAAAGCCCTTTGAAGCTGCACTGAAACTGCAATTTTGACCTTCAACCTGTTGGTAGCCATTGAAATCCACTATATGGAGAAAAATCCTGGAATGTTTTCCTCAAAAACCTTAATTTCTTTTCGTCTGACGAATGAAAGACATGAACATCTTGGATGACATGGGGGTGAGTAAATTTATCAGGAAAAGTGTATTTAAAAGTGGACTAATCCTTTAATTCCGAAGTTACCAATTCCGGCTCTTTGAAACGAACTGTTCGAAAGAACCGATTCGCGGGATGAGCAGAACTTCATCACAAGCGCACGCGCAGGACTCGCGCCAAAACGATCTCGTCGCAATAAACAAAAATTACTTTAATACTAAAGACATTTTTGGGGATTAAACCACTGATACTTCTTAAACTAGTTAATGAGCACTTCTAATTCACATCTTTTCTCTTCGTTGACGCAATTTTGTACTGGTAAGCACAATTTGATTCGAAAATGAATGAACTTGTACTATTAGCAAACTTAATTTAGCCAGCAAATCTTAAAAACAGCTCGACTATTACATACAAACTCATTGTAGAAACATTTAAGCTCATATTTCTACCATACTTATCTTTCTGAGAGAACAAACATGGACAGAAAGAACAAATTCTTATCGAGTCGACGCAATAAACACTGAATAGTGAATCTTTATGAGAAACCAGACCCGCTCATACAGCTGATATACATATAAAAAGGTTATGAATGAATAGTAATATTTTTCATTTTTACACAATATTATTGTTGCACCTTTTAGACAGTGTGTGAGTTGTCAAGATGTGGAGGAATGAAAACCAGAGACCAAACGCAGGTTGGATTTACTGTTTTAACAGATATGAATGCTTACTTAGTTGGAAATACCTGAAAATAAGAGACTGTTTTAGTCAAAGTCTTCCATCTTCTATCTAAATAATCTAGCTAATTACTTCTTACTTTCAGAGAGCTCCCTGTATATAAATATGCCTAATAATTGAAAAACTGCTTATCTGCTAATACAGTACTTTGCTGCAGTCAGTGTTATTCAGGTTGCTGGAGCCTGAAATCAAAGCAGAGTTTTGTCTCTCTGTCTTTCTGCAGGCTGTCTCTCTGTGCCTCTGTTTAATCAAAGGAAGAGGAGCAGGCTGCCTTTGACGTCTAATCCCTCTGAGAGTGATCTCTTCACTGCCAACCACTACAATGAGACACAATCCTCCTCCTCTGCTCTTCCCAGTATGTGTTTCCACTGCGTCTGTCTCATATCTAATGCTGAATAAACATGTACCAAATTCTGATGCAGCACACTATGTATGCATCAATTGTTCAGATGTTCTTCCTTTTCACTTTCCAACTCAATATATTCTGTCATTCTGTTACACTACAATACACTGAACAATCTTTGTCATGTAACTTTAATTTGTGCATTATAAAGTGATACAGTGTACAGAGACAATCAATAGACAGGTCATATATTATATTTACAGATCATGTCAAGTCAATTTTATTGTAGTGCTTTTCACAATACACATTGTTTCAAAGCATCTTTACAGAAAGCCATTAAGTTTGCACATTTTTGCACATTTTACAGTTTAGGGCTGTAAATTACAGCTCACAAATTACAGTTTTAAAAAGGTCTTAAATCAGAGCAGAGCATCTTAAATTCATAAAGTTATGGCATTAAATGTCTCAAAAGTGATGTTGGTAACACTTAAGTATGTGGAACACATATTCACTATTAACTATAACTTTTGCCTAAATAAACTCCTAATTTATTGCTTATTAATAGTTAAAGGATTAGTCCACTTTTAAATAAACTTTTCCTGATAATTTACTCACCCCCATGTCATCCAAGATGTCCATGTCTTTCTTTCTTCAGTCGAAAAGAAATTAAAGTTTTTGATGAAAACATTCCAGGATTTTTCTCCTTATAGTAGACTTCAATGGGCACCAAACAGTTGAAGGTCAAAATTAGTTTCACTGCAGCTTCAAATTGTTCAACACGATCCCAGATGAGAAATAAGGGTCTTATCTAGTGAAACCATCGCTCATTTTCTGAAAAAATAGAAAATTTTTAAAGTTTTAACCATAAATGCTCATCTTGAACTAGCTCTCTTCTTCTTCTTCTCTATTTGAATTCCAGCAGTGTAGACACTGCTAAGCATAATACTGCCCTCCACAGGTCAAAGTTTGAACTCATTTTTATATGCAAGATGTTAGTTCAACAGTATATAACAATTAGTTCAAACTTTGACCTGTGGAGGGCAGTATTATGCTTAGCAGTGTCTACACTGCTGGAATTCAAATAGAGAAGAAGAAGAAGAGAGCTAGTTCAAGATGAGCATTTATGGTTAAAACTTTAAAAAATTTCTATTTTTTCAGAAAATGAGCGATGGTTTCACTAGATAAGACCCTTATTTCTCATCTGGGATCGTGTTGAACAATTTGAAGCTGCAGTGAAACTAATTTTGACCTTCAACTGTTTGGTGCCCATCGAAGTCTACTATAAGGAGAAAAATCCTGGAATGTTTTCATCAAAAACTTTAATTTATTTTCGACTGAAGAAAGAAAGACATGGACATCTTGGATGACACGGGGGTGAGTAAATTATCAGGAAAAGTTTATTTAAAAGTGGACTAATCCTTTAATAAGGTAGTTTTTGTCGTTTTTAAGTTTAGGTATTGGGTAGGTGATTGGATTAAGCGATGTAGAATAAGGTTATGCACAATAAGGCATTAATATCTGCTTTATAAGTACTAATAAACAGCCAATATCCTATATGCATGCTAATAAGCAACTTGTTAATAGTGAGAATTGAACCCTAAAATAAAGTGTTACCATGGTGTTCTTCCTCAGTATTTTTGTTCTGTTTTCCAATACAAATATCTAAACATCTTTAAATCAAGTCTAAGAGTTTATGCTTAAAACAAGAACAAATATCTGTCAATGACTTATGAAAACTTCCCTTCGAATTACAGTAAGTTGATGTTTCTGAGCCCACTGGAACGTATTTGTTCATGTTTTAAGCATAAACTTACATAATTTTGATCAGTTTAACAGAGAAGAAGACTTCATATTTTATGTCATTATTTTGATTTAAGAATCTTTAGACATCTGCACTGGAAAACAAAACAAAACTACCAAGGAAGAACATTACTTTTTTTGGGGGGGGGGCAGAACATACAGTAAAAGTTATTTCCGTATTNCAGAAGGTACAGTAAAAGTTATTTCTATATTCTAGTGGTTTGGAGCAGAGCAATCCAAGCTTTTTTGTAAAATGATTTAAAAAGTAATGGATATCTGTTGGAAGTGTAGCTAATACAACTCGATGTGTTTCTCCCTAGACATTTACATTTAGAGAACATATTGAGTTCCTTTCAATTTATTCCTTAATTTTTCTTTACTTGGTCTTAATAAGGTCTTTAAAAAGTCTTAAATTGTAGTTGCAAATTGGAGTAATTCATTCATTATGTGGTTATGTGGAAATATGAACTGAAAGGTATGAGCTCTGCAAGGTTTTGTTAAATTTATAACAATTTAGTGTTGTAAATTAATGACAAGCCCAATTACAGTATGCAGACAAAGCTGATGATGTCATGTCTTTCTGTCTTTCGTGATCATGTCTGTTTGAAGTTTAACACTAGAGAGTTTTTTTGTTTGTTTTTTTTAGCTTTAGGTCAGAGTGGTCAGTGGAACCAGCGAGCCTATCTTTCATCTCAGCAAGCCAGCATGAGATCTGCTGCTTCACCTGGTGTGGCGGGACGAGGATATGCACCTTTACCTCACCCAAAAAAACCTGTCTATGCCCGGTACTCAACTGATACTCATATATGAAATAATGACTACACACCCAGAAAGGTCTTGAAGCTGCTGTGTCCAAATCTGCATTGTTTCTTTAGAAACGCAAGATTGCTAGAACAGTTGCCTTCCATAGTTTGAAAAAGTAAAACCAGCATGAATGAAAATACCAAAATAAGACTGGCACTTAACAAATGTGAAGGTGCGGTTTCTTTCTGAACTGAGCCTTAGGAATTACTTTAATTTAAGTAACCTTAGCTAACACTTTAACCACATAACCACATTAGTTAACATGCACTAACAATGAACAATACTTTAAAATTATTTATTTATTTTAGTTAATGTTTATTTCAAAATTTATTAATACATTATTAAAATCAAAAGTTGTGTATGTTAATATTATTTAATAGACATGAGATAACATTAACATATTTTTATATGTTAATAAGGTTTATAACATATTTTTATTTAATGTTAACAAAGATTAAGTACTCTTCAGTAACAAATGTATTGCTCATAGTTAATGCATTAACTAACATTAACTTAATAGGACCTTATAAGTTATCGTAAAGTGTTACCTAACCTTACACTACCTAGTCGAGTTGATTCACATGGATTAATATTGTAAATTTGAATTAACCAGTATATTTAGATCTTACTCCATTAAACACATTTCATTATATTTTGTATTTGTCACTGTTTTACCTCCAGGTCACAGACAGGGCAACAAAGGCCTCCAGTGAGACAGGATTCAATGCCAGCAGTTGGATCCCAGCTTCATGGTGGCTTTCCAAGCAGCAGCTCAGCTTTGCTCGGCCAGCCCACATGGTCCTGCGGCATCCAGAATCAACAGTCGTTTAATAGACCAACAAATTCTCCCAGAATGCCTTACTGTCCTCAACAGTGTACCCCCACAGTAGGAAGCACTCAGGGCCCCGGAGCTCAGAGTCACAGCGGAAAGTGGAACTTCAGACCTGTTGGAAAATCAACCAGTGGAATGTGGGCAAAAGAAAAGATGGACACCTCAAGAGTCCAGACCACCCCTCAGAAGCAGGTGTGTGTTACTTTGCAGGTAGAGAGAGTTTGTGTTTCTGCAGCTTTTAATTCAGCTTAGAGATCACACCGTGACATAGCAATCTTTTATCTTCTTTGGTTATTATCAAAAGTGAAAAAACAGGATTATAGATGCTTATCTCTTAAGGGTTAGACATGCTACACTTTTTGGACACACACACTTTTAACGTGATGCAGATTCGCAGGTCAGAGTTCACCAACCAACTTGCTTGAGCTTGCGTTTCAGGTCTCCAGAATTGAATCATAGATGCAAACTCCTCACCTTTCAGTGACAACTCACCTTTTTGAGATCAAAATAGGTCACTTATGGGATTTGCATAGATCCAATGAGAAAGTGTTTTTATGGAGGGGGTCTGAGATGTGGGAACGGTGAAGAGAGAGAGGGCAAACAGTTTGCAGTTTAGCTCAGTATTGCCGTCTAATCAGCCAATATTGTCTTAAATAGCCATAACACTTCATCTTTATTTATACATGAGGTTTTGACCAAATGTAGCCTATTCAATCTTGATTTTGGTGAAATGTTGCAACGATTTTTTTAAAAAATTTTTGTCTGTGTGTGACAAATTACAGTTTTAGACATACATGGCAATAACAAATTAGAAAATCAATTAAAGTAACTACAAATGAGCATGTAAAGCAAATATCTTTAAAAATAAATTATTTTCGGATCATGCCCCCGCCCTACGCAATGTTCTCACCTTTTTCCCCCCTTACCTGTTTGCATCCCTGTTGAATGGAAGTGAATGGAATGAAAACTGAGACCAAACCCTTAAAGGTTTAGTTCACCCAAAAATGAATTATCTCAATTTAAAGTTAAACTCATTTATTCAGAATAGCTTATCCTTCCTGATTACTGTGTGCACTCAAGTCAAGCACTTTTGTTTTTTGTTATTCTTATAGCTGTCATGTTTGTAATTGTTGCTTTTTACTTATTTATGGTTTATTGGCATTGTTATTTACTGTTATTTATTATTTTTATATTGTTCTTGTTGCTATTTTTTCTTGATCTATGGTGACCTTGAGTGATTTGAAAGGCGTCTAAAATAAAATGTATTATTATTATTAAAAATGAAAATTCCGTCATTCCAAACTTGCAAGACTTTTGTTCATCTTCGGAACACAAATGAAGATATTTTAATGAAATGTGAGAGCTTTCTGTCCTTCCATTGACAGCTACGCAACTATCACTTTGATGCTTCAAAAAGTTCATAAAAAGATCGTAAAACTAATCCATATGAATTGAGCGGTTTAGTCATAGTTGTCTGAAGAGACACAATAGCTTTATATGATGAACATATTTAATTTAGGCTTTTATTCACATATAAACATTCATCAACTCACACATCAGTTGTGGTAAACGGAAGCTCAAGCATGTTTGCTTGATGTGCGAGAACCAGTGAGGTTCATTCTCATGTGTTCCACAACACGTTTGAGCTTCCGCAAGAACCAATGAGGTTTGTTCTCGTGTCAAGCCAGTACGGTTGAGCTTCTGTTTATGTTTGCTGATCAAAGTTTATATGTGAATAAAAGCCTAAATTAAATTTGTTCATCATATAAAGCGACCGAGTCTCTTCAGAAAATTTGGACTAAACCACTCAATTTATTTGGATTAGTTTTACGAAATTTTTTATAAACTTTTTGAAGCGTCAAAGTGGTAGTTGAATAGACTGTCAATGGAACGAATGAAAGTCTTATGGGTTTGGAACGACATGAGGGTGAGTAAATGATGACAGAATTTTCTTTTTTGGGTGAACTAACCCTTTAATAAATCTGCTTCTATAATCCAGTATAATTCACTTTTGAAAATAGCCAAAGTTAAAGGCATAATTCACATACACACACACACACACACACACAAAACAGTTGCAATTAAACCAAGTCTCCCATAATTTGATCTTTATTTGTTTGCCTTTTTGGAACTTTACAACCCTTGTCACTATCTACTTACATTCAATTGAATTATTTTTGTGTGTGTGCGCGCCATGGGAAAAAAAAGTTATATTACGATAAGTTTAATAAGTTTTTCGTATCATAAGTTTCCTCTTCTCATGTTTTTTGTGTACAGCTTTTTTCAAAGATTTTCTGCTTGGTATAAAATGTTTTATTTGTTCAGCTAACATCATTTATTTTCTCTCCTGCTGGATAGAAACCCTCTCGTGAGATATCTCTGCGTCTTATTACTGCTGTTATTGAAGGAATGAAGCACTGGAGCCAGTACAAAAACAGAGTACCAATGCTGTTTGAGATCTTTGGTGAGGAGACTGTAACACACATGTGATTCCCTTGATTTGAATCTGTGTCTAACAGTCCTGTTTCTCTTTACAGCAACACTGGACTCTGCAGTTTCAGTTGAAGAACACGGAACAAAGAAATTCCTCATGAGGGATGGTAAAGAGGTGATCCAGTGCCTTTACTATGAAATTGTGAGTCTGGAAATATTGGTCCTCTTCCTGTGCTACATCCTAAGGGTCCATTCACACAGAACACATTTTTTTCCATTCCACTGCACTACTTTACTAATGTTTTTCAATCTAAACACACACTAGACAGACATGTTTGACCATTATGTTTGTGTCTTGTGCATGATGCAGAGTTCTAAAAACACAGTGCTCAATTTAAAATAAGTTCAACTTTTTAAAACATGTCTCTAGACCTTGCGTTGTTTTTCCGCTTCATTGGCAAGCGTCTCATGTTTTTAACCGTAAAAAATGGGTTCTGTGTGAACCGGCCCCTACTGGTCTTCAATTGCTGCATCTTCTATTCTTCATTGTAACACATGCATTTTTACAATTGTGTAATAATATATTATTAGTTTCATATGTAATACTTTTCAAAAGTTTGGAGTCAGTAGGTTTTTTTATTGCTGCTTTTATTCAGCAAGGATGCATTACATTGAATAAAATGTATATGGATAGAATGAAATATTTCAAGTTAATGTTGTTCTTCTGAACTATTTATCAAAAAATCCTGAAATAACTGTATCACTGTTTCCACAAAAATATAAAGCAGCACAACTGTTTTCAACATTGATTATAATAAGAAATGTTACTTGAGGACCAAATCAGCATATTAGAATGATTTCTGAAGGATCATGTGACACTGAAGACTGGAGTAATGATGCTGAAAATTCAGCTTTTTGCCATTACAGAAATAAATTACACTTTAAAATAGATTCAAATAAATAAAAAAAAAACAGTTATTTGAAACTGTATTAATGTTTCACATTTAAATATTATTGTTTTTACTGTATTTTTGATTAAATAAATCCTGCTTTGGTAAGCATAAGAGACTTACAGACCCCAAATTTTTGAATGGTAGTGTATATTTTTAATTTGTAATTAGCATTAAGATGATTTAAAGGAGTAATTCTCCCAGAAATTAAAATTGACATTATTTATTCACCCTCATGTTGTTCCAAATCTGTATGATTTTATTTGCCTCACAGAACACAGATGTTTTGAAGAATGTTCACACTGTTCTCTTTTATACAATGAAAATTTATAAATACTGTGGCTGTCAAGCTCCAAAAATGACCAAAAAAAAAGAAAAAGAATCGTAAAAGTAGCATAAACATGGTCTGTAAAACTAGAACTCATACCACAATATTGCTGTAGGTGGCCGTAGTTCTCCAAAATGTTTTTTAATGTAAAACTTGTTGGTTGGAACCAGAGATGACTTTACAGATACAGAACTGAAGAAACAAGAAACAATTAAAGGCCCACTGAAATGTCTTGGAACGCGCAGCATTATTCAATGTGTTGATGTATTTTCCACTGAAACAGGAAGACAGGGCAGGACATATCGAACAGCTCCTCCCCTTTTTTGAAATAGCCAATAGCGTTTTGTTTATATCACAGCTCGGCCAGTGCCGTTGAGCTTGGTAAAGCTTTAGTTACCTTCTAATCTTTAACCCATTCTCATCCTAATCTCCTCCATATTGCTTTAAAATAGAGCATTCTGTGCAGAATTCGAATGTGTCCAATATGTTTTGTGGTATGAGCAGACTCACACATATGATCTGCTCTGTGCTATTGTGTCTCTGGACCGGAGCAGACTGTATACACAGTTCACGTGACACTAACGTGAAACCAGACTTCATTCGCCTCATGGAAAGCATATTTACACTGTCTTAATTGTTCCCTATCACCTATATAGTGCACTATGTGCCATTCACCATTTAGAAAATAGTAAATTTGTGAACAAGTCGCAGCTTCAGCGACTATTTATAATGTAGGGGGCAGGACACTTTAGATTCTAGAGAGCATTTGATTGGTCAGAAAATCTTATGAGATGCTGAAGTGCAGCATAATGTCATCAAAACCATTGATCCATATTAGTGGAAGTAAGAGACTGTAAGTTTTGAATGCTTATATCTTCTAAATACAAGTTTTGTAATTGTTTTGGAGCAACCTAGCTATAGATAATCTTAAGGCTAACATATCCATACTATCCAAAAAACTTTAATTTTGATTTCATGGCGACTTTAAAGAAGATGCTCTCTCTCTGGGTTATGACTTGCACCTGCTTTTTTTGCATTGTGCATTTTATATTTTTCTAATAAGATAAACCAATAGGACTGCACACTGTTATGTGATGTTGGCAGTGGTAGAGACACCGTAAACAGGTATGTTCAGAGTTATAAAGTGATTGTATCTCTTTTCTGTAGGATCAGATTCTGCCCAGACTGATCAGAGGTCAGGTGCATCGCTGCGTCGGAAACTACGACAGGGATAAGGACACAATGACTTGTGTGTCAGTTCGAGCTGCTTCGATGTCAGAGCAAAGAAATGCGCAGGAGGCTGTGAGAGCGTCAGATGCAGAGATGAGGGATGTGGTGCTGGCTCTCAGTGAAATCTGATGTGGATGGAGTGAGTAACACGAGAAAGATTCAACTAGCACAGACTTTTACTGAAGTTAGGGTTGGTTTTGTTTTAATTGTGAATTAGTTAAGAGATGACATATAAATGTCAGTGAAGATAAAGCAGTATTACAGTAAATCTGTGATCTGTATCTGGAGATTTTGATTCTGTACGTGATGAATGAAAATTACTTTGCATTGTAGTTATGAGATCATTTAAATGCATTTATAATATTTGAGTTATAATTGAGATGCATTTAAAATATTTTAATTCTAATTTATATGCATATCTAATCTGAATATTGGAATTTAGATGCATTAAAATATAGTTTTTAAGTTATTATAATTTATTATAAGTTATTGTTATAATTTATTTATTTATTTAAATTTATATGCATAATATTTGAGTTAGAATTTATATGCATTTATATTGTTAATTGGTGCATTAAAAACCAATTTGTATTCAAATCCAAAACTTGAAAAATAATTTTTTAAAGCTTTATTTGTGTCTTCATTTAAAAGACTTCAATTTGCTAAGTTTATGAAATGATTTATTACAAAGAAGAAACACATAACAGCAATTCATTAAGGATTTCAAAGGTTAAACAAACACATTGATGAGGTAACATCTCAAAATATATCTTTCAAAAGGGAACCAACCATCAGGATGCCATGTTACAGAATTATTTACAACCAAAACATCACAGTGGGAAACCCACAGCACTAATCTACAAGATCTAAGATCTACCAGTGGTCAGACTTCACATACATACATGATCATAAACAGAACTCAAGAATGCCGTCACCATCAAGGCAATGGGAGGACGCCAGTGTACTCCTGCATAAACACATTAAAAGGGCCTGCTATGTTTGACATCTGATGCCAGTTTAAAGTTGTGCTCTGTCCTCTGAGCTACAGCTTACCATTAACAGTTAAAAGTACACACAAACTATGGGGGAAAAACAAGTTGTTGGGTTTTTTGGGGGGCTGTATGCTCATCTATATCAGAAAAGTCAGAGTTAAATCTACTAAGAGGGCAGTTGAGTGCCAATGTTATTAGCAAGTCTGAACACATAACACACAAATGAATCAACACAACAGCAAAAGTGAGCCAAGTGCAATATGGAATGATCCAAGTAGAAGCTTTAGCTTCACCGTATTGCTGTGCCAAGAGTAAATGCATTAGCACATTAGCTTAATTTGATCGTTTACATTTCTTAAAGTAATACATAAATCTGTCATAACAAATCAGGACTGAACTGGTTGTCCCGTCTTGTTCAATGACTTGCTAATTTAGCTTTCATCATTTTTTCTTTGATTCAAACCCTTTCAAAACAAAAACAGGCCATCACCTTGGCAAGAAGCTCCATCATTAAAGACTTTCGATTAAAACTAATCATCATTAAAGATGGAGAGGTACAGAAATAATCACACAATGTTAATCCAACAAGAAAGCATTTACAAAATGTTTTAGAAGTAGTTTACCTGATGAAAGGTACTTAAATCTTAGCAATGGTCAAAAGGCACAAGTTGGTTAGAAGTTGGTATCTTCCAGAACATAGTGTCTCAGTGTTAACTAAGCCCAACTTTAAGTAAGAACAGCCTTGCTCCTGATTTGTGTAGTCCTGAATAACTCAGTACTAGTATGTGTTACAGTAAAGAAAGCGAAAGGAGGCTTCACAACATTTCCTGTTCACTCAGTTTTGAAAAACGTATGTGGGATCATTTCACTTTCACGTACAGTTGTTGAGAAAAGTCCATGCTTGTGATCCATCCATGGCAGTTTGAAGCAACGGCCTTGTCCGTACTGTATATACAGTTCATTGATGGCTCTCACAGGGTTATGAGAAACGAAGTGAAGAAAATACAGACAGGCCTGTGAATTTAGGACTCGAATTTAAGGATAAAATGGTCTGAGTTCACTTAAGCCACAGTGTTGGTCCTTGAATAGGTACTATTAGGTCTTAGAAACCGTATAAAGCAAAACTTTCCAACTGTCAGATTTATTGAGTTTGAGTTCAGTTTCTCTCAATGAAACCATTCCTTTAAATCTGTTGATCCATTAGAAGTTCAAAATAAGTCCATTGCCGTTTCATTGCATGCTGACAAGTCTCAGTAAAAAGTTATTGGAAAATGTTACTCAATTTTCAATTAATTCGCTATTTTTTGGTTTTGATCCTTGCAAACAAAATCTCAAAATTTGCACCATGGTCCGATATTTTCAGTAGTTAGTCCATAGATATCTTCAATCAAGAAAGAAAGAAAAAACAGACAGAGCTTAAAAATAAATTAGAAAGACGAGAAAGAAAGACCAAAATCCATATAATCCTTTTCAAATGAGTTTTTCACCTGGCAGGTTGATTGTGGAGGGAAAAAAGACCTTGTCGAATATGGGAAGACACCAGCACAAAAAACAACAAGAATAGAGGGGATGATGGGTCTTGAGTTCTGCTCACCTTGATGCCATCATTATTACCAACCACGGCAAATGATGCTGAGACTCTGCAGCTTGTCCAACCTCAAATTGTGTAAATTATAGTTCTGATGGCTGAGCAGGTTGAATATTGTAGGTGGTGGACTTTAAAGCTCTATAAAAGGGTGGGCAATGGAGTGGGTGACAGATGCTCCTTGGGGGCGTACTTGGCGAAAAAGGGCAGGAAGAGGGTGAGCATGACACCTACGATAGCCAGCATGTAGCCCCATCCTATCTGACACTCCCCAGCGTAGTACATGTCAGAGTCTCCGCAGAAAGACTTGACCAGGCTGGAGTTGAGACCGAAGGGGTAAACCAGTAAACCAGATGCCATAATGACCACTAGAAGAGAGAAACAGAGAGGAAGCAAATGAATTATTAGTGTATTTGAGTGAAGTACACAGTGGAAAAGCAGTACAATGCAATACAACAATAAAACGTGGGCAAGTGTTTACTTTGAATGCGAGCACCATTTGAGGTGGTACTTTGCTTTTAAAAAATAAGGTTTTAAAAAAACTTTAATATTAAAGCACATGTACAATTTCTATGGTATCTTCATATAATATGTAACAAATATCAATTAGGCATCATCTTATTAAATAAGAACAATAAAAAGGTTTTTTTAAAGTTTTTTAAAAAGGTTTTTTTTTAATTGATCAAGTGATTTTTTTATTAAAGNAGTAGTTGGTTATTGTCATAAACTTTTTTTCATGGTTTATTTTAAACAATTAATTAATAAATAATACAATAAAACAAACAAATTAATTAATTAAATAAAATAAGTAATTAATTAAAATACTGAAGAAAATAATAAAAATTCAAGAAGAACTTACTGAAATGAGATTAAACATGAGATATTTTATGACTGTATACATTTAAATGTTAATAAATTATGTTGGCTATTTTTTTTAAGCTATAAACAAAATTGTTCAATCCAACCAAATTCATCATTTTGCCCATAATACTTCTGATTAGTCAGAAAACTTGAATCCTAAATAATGTAGTATCAACAACAATGCTCAGGGTGGCAGTAGTAAGCTGCGTCTCGAGACCAATGAATGAAGAATTATTGGAAGAAAGGCCTGCAATATCCAATTTTGCCATGGAACTATATTAAATATACACAAAACCATCAGCCCATATATGTCTGAAATCAAAATTCATTGGATGTTGACTGACAGTCCCTGAATGTGGGTGGTGTATGGTGACTGAAGAAAGCCATTAGGAGAGTTTCTGGTGATCCATTTTCTCAGACATTATCAGTGCTCACTGCTCATGACTGAACAGCAGTGTTAAAATCATTTGACGTCAAATATCTATTGAATCAGGCGATCCATAACTTTGTTGGCCGAGTAAACGCATCTTTAATTTGATTGAATTATGGTCACAACAATGACAGCAATGCCTAACTATTATACAAAGTTAAAAGCTGAATGATTTAAATACATTTAAATGCTATTTAATATTTATCAATACTATTTTCTATTCATTAAATATGTTCAAAAGTTTAGAGTTAGTAAGAAATTAATACTTTTATGCAGCAATGATGCATTTAATTGATCAAAAGTGACAGTAACATTTTTACATTGTTACAAAAAATAAAATTTCAAATAAATGCTGTTCTTTTAAACTTTCTAGTCATCAAAGAATCATTAAAAAATCTTACATGGTTTACACAAAATATGAAGCAGCACAACTATTTTCAACATTGATTAAAAAAATAATAATAAATGTTTCTTGAGCAGCAAATCAGCATATTAGGATGATTTCTGAAAGGATCATGTGACATTGAAGACTGGAGTAATGATGCTGAAAATTCAGCTTTGCCATCACAGGAATAAATTACATTTTAAAATAAATATTCAAATAGAAAACAGTTCTTTTAAATTGTGAAAAAATATTTCACAATATTATTGTTTTTACTGTATTTTGATCAAATAAATGCAGCCTTGGTGAGCATGAGAGAATTCTTTCAAAAATATTTAAAAAATCTTACCAAACTTTTGAATGGCAGTGCATTTTAGAATATTAAAAATGTATTAATATTGTAAAATATTTTCCCTGACATGTTGAATAACTGACAGAATGTTATTCAGTTGGTGCTATGTAGTCATTTAGTGAACAGATGTTTCTATAGTGAGTATTTTAGCATGACTGTATTGACCAGTCAGCATCTAAGATCAGTTTAATCTTTGCCAATATCACATAGAAACCCCGGGTCATACCCAACATACTGCATAACCGGTTAATGGCTTAATGGCTATTTTCGCCCAGGGGTGCAGAACATCTTAATTCAGCAATATATTATCCCTCTTCAGGCCCTCCATGCACACAAAAAGACCCAGAAGCCTCTCTCATCCCTGCTACCACACTAAGAACACTGCTTTTCTTTTGGTTTAATGGCCTTAGATCCAGCTGTGCTCTACATTGGCCTGTGTTTATCAGCAGGGGCTTGACATCTCAAAGCTGGTCTACTAATGACATCATAATGTCCTTCTCTATCTTTGACCGTATCCACACAAAGATGCAGTCAAACGCGGCTTCTCCCGCAGAGGAAAATAACTGCTATCAGTGGATGTTTGCACTCACATGACAGGGCATTCAATGAGACTCAACAAGCTATTCAATAAAATTTCATTTTAAAGGCAATCTTCAATGAAAGACGCATACAGATAGCACAACTGTATGGAGTTTAATTAAAGCGGGTCAAATCAACAAGGGTTTCTCTGCAGAGGCTTGCAAAGCTCAGGGCCAATTGCAGTCTGGATCAGATAAAGGCTTGAGTCCGTATGTGTATGTGTGTGTGCGTGCGTGTGTGAGTATAGGAGAATGGGACACTGCTGTGTGACTACAAAAATACACTTTATCAGACACTGAACTGCGGTCCGTCCTTAGCTTTAAAGCCCACGTCGACTTGATTCTCAGATTGCACAGTGTTACAAAGTGCACTTGATGATGCTTTGGTCATTTGTTTTGACATGTGGCTTTGATTCACTTAAAAGTGGCCAAATTTAGATTCAGGGTCAACGAGTACATAAAGCTAAAAGAAGCAGAGTTTGCTTTAAAAAGAACACTCTTCAACACCAAAGACATGCTTCAAAGGAATGTTACAGGTTAAATACAAGTTAAGCTCTAATGACAGCATATTGTCGATTGCGATAGGAAATAATTTGAACTCATACAGTATATCAGTCTGTATAATGAAACAACAAAAAAATATGTTGATAGAACAGCACTTACAATGGAAGTCTATGGGGTAAGTGTTGGCCCATAGACTTCCATTTTAAAGGGTTAGTTCACATAAAAATGAAATTTCTGTCATTAAGTACTCACCCTGTGTCAGAATCACATGCATGCATCGTGCTGCTCACGTGAACAGCGTCGGACAAAACTGAGCCGGCGTTCAGACGTAAACATGGAAGCACTGTACTGTGTCAACTGCATAGGAGAAGAAATTGTTGAATAAAGTCGTTATTTTGTTTTGTTTTCTCGTCTAGTATTCTCGTTGCTTCATAACATTAAGGTTGAACCATTGTAGTCATGTGGACTATTTTAACGATGTCTTTACTACTTCTCTGGACCTTGAATGTGGTATTTCGTTGCTTTCTATGGGAGATAAAAAAACGTCTCGGGTTACAGATGTAACCCCTGTTCCCTGAGTAAGGGAACGAGACGCTACGTCGAATGACGTGATGGGAACCCATCACGTCATTCGACGTAGCGTCGATAGTTCCCACGAAAGGGAACCTTGATTTCATCAAAAAATATCGTAATTTGTGTTCTGAAGATGAACGAAGGTCTTACAGGTGTGGAACGACATGAGGGTGAATAATTAATGACAGAAATTTTATTTTTGGTGAACTAACCCTTTGAGTGCATTTATAGACAAATTGTTTTGCTTGTTATTACAAACTGACTTAAAGGGTTAGTTCACAAAAAAAGAAAATTCTGTCATTAATAACTCACCCTGTCGTTCCACACCCGTAAGACCTTCGTTCATCTTCGGGACAAAAATTAAGACATTTTTGATCAAATCTGATGGCTCAGTGAGGCCTGCATTGACAGCAAGACAATTAACACTTTCAATGCCTAGAAAACTACTAAAGACATATTTAAAACCATTCATGTGACTACAGTGATTCAACCTTAATGTTATGAAGCGACGAGAATACTTTTTGTGCGCCAAAAAACAAAATAACGACTTTATTCAACAATATCTAGTGATGGGCGATTTCAAAACACCGCTTCATGAAGCTTTACGAATCTTTTGTTTCAAATCAGTGGTCAAACTGCCAAAGTCATGTGATTTCAGTAAACGAGGCTTCGTTATGTGGTAAGTGTTTTGAAATTTCAATGGTTAATCACGGGGGTCCGTGACTTTGGCAGTTTAATACAATAGTAATATATTACACCCAACACTGCTCATGTGCGACTTATTTTCCGGAAAATACTGTACATTCAGTAATGAATAATGAGTTAGTTCATAGCAGAGTTGATTCATTAGTCAGTTACTGACCAATTTTTATTCTTTTTGTCAATTATATATATATTTAATAAGCCAGTAACTCACAAATCAGCTGAAAAGACTATTTCCTACGGTTTCTGATGCCATATGTTGAGGAACACAGAAATTTGAACAGCGTCATCAATGGATGAAGTGCCTCCATGTCGCTGTGATTGGCTGATCATGTTGTCAACCAGATAATTCCCACCTATCATGCTGTAACAGCACAAATCACCTGAATGTGCCATGCTGATAAAAAAAAAAAATGGTGTCAGATCATTTTTCACTAATAATTTTCTCCTCCACCAAAGCTTTGAAATCTCATTTGTCACCACATTCAGTTTCAAAAAATGGCCCACTGAAGTGCTGCTCACAGTTGGATGTCTTTTTACATGTGTTGTAACTGAATGTGGGCACGGCAGTATGACTGTGCAGAATGGAAGGATATGAAAAATTTCCCTTTCGTGAAATATGCATACAGGCTGACAGGATTGTAGTTTTTGTGTGAACTATCCATTTAATCTTTGTCCAGTGATTCATTTTTGCAAGTTTGCGAGTTTCTAGTCTAGCAAGACATATAACATTGGCTATCCTCCTCTGACCTTTAAGTCATGATATATCATGTAACAATATTCTATTTTCTCTCTAATTAAAACATTCTCTGATATAAGCTCTGTGTTTCGTATGGAGAGGTTAGAGGTTATATGCCATATGTTATCTGTCCTATTCCCATTCTCAATCTTAAAGCAATACTGAGCCGCAGAACCTCATTTCTTGCTTGACAGGGTTGACTAACCACACATACACGCGACCTGCGGCCGCTGCTGTAATCCACTGGCAATATGTGCTTTGGTGACAAATGATTTGATGATGAGATTCAGTGAATAGTGTAATAACATTCTAACTTGCCCCTCTCATAGCACAAGTCTCACAGGGTTTGACTCTGAATCTGCTCACCCAAGACCAGAGCAGAGAGTTTCCACCATTTCCACTGCTGCCATTCATTATGACATGTTCATTTGACGTGATGAGGTCAGTGAGTCACCATCACTTTGAATGATAGTGCTGTACCAATCTGCTTTGGGGACGATGTGTGTGAACTGCACTATGTGGCCAAAAGTGTGTGGACCCATAGTTTATGATGGAACTGCAAGTGAGAAACGTTAATTGAGAATTCAATTAAATGAATATAAAATTGAAAATGTTTTAAAATCCATCTATTGGAAGTTGGCATTACTTAAAATTGCATTTTCTCTGCTGGTTTCAGAGCAAAATCATCAGAATTCTCAGCTGCGGGGGGAGGCTACATGGTTAGGGCTGGGACAAAATAAGGCGTTCATTTCTGAAATTAATATTTGCTGTTTTAAATGTTTTAAAAATAATTAACGTAACTAACATAGCTTCCCTTTTTTCACCTCCTTAAGTAGCTACGGTAATGTTTTACCCCACACTAGAGCTACAGTATATTACTCAATTATACTGAAATGTTGAATGGTAATTACTAATTTTATCACCAGAATTAAAAAAAATAAAAATAATTACCAGTAATAGTGGCCTTCATAGATCTTAGAAAAAAGATGCCATTAAACAAATATTTAAAAATCTGTCTTGTTGTTTCCACGTTAATTTAGATGTGAAATGTGAAAATATATATATGTGATTACAATTTTAATGTTCGGTGTGATTAATTGCGATTAATTACAGAAATCTGTGATTAATTAGTTGTTTTTTTTATCTGTAGACTAATATTTTTAGTAATATTTCCATTTTATTTTTGTACTGTTTATTATTTTTTCATCCAAACTTTTAAGAAAATAATTTAGGTCATAGGCTCAGAAGTAATCTGCAGTTTATATGTTCTGCACTGATTTTGAGGGGGAAATCCATGAAATTCTGTGGAAGGGATTTAAACTTGGTTACACTATTTTAATGCTCCACTTTAGCACAGCTAACTCTCATTAAAGTATCGGTAGACTGTTAGTAGACAGGTGTTAGGGTTTGGGTAAGCAGAATAAGTTGACATGTACTTGCAAAACACTGTAGTCAATAGAATGTCTATTGGCAGACCATCAAAATAAAGTGTTAGCAGATATTAAGCAGACAGTCTACTAATACTCTAATGAGAGCTAATTGACATGTAGTTGCAAAGTTACTTGTAGTTAGTAGAAAGTCTAAAGTGAACCATCAAAATTTTGGGCCCCATCATACACCCGGCGCAATGCGACTAAGTGTTTTTTGCTAGTTTCAGCCCAACGCAGAGATGAGACGAGACTCTAAATTGTTTATTGCACGTTACGCCCAAAACACACCGATGCATTAAAAGACTAGGTACAACCCTTTTGGACCACGAGCCTGGCGTGCCGACCATTTTTTCTGTCGTTAAACTAGCAAAACTGGATTCGGACACGCCCTAAGTACACCTGCGCCATGCGCTTCAGACCATGTGCCTAGATCTTTCAAATAGGGCCCAAAGTGTTACCATTTTTTTGTGTGTGTGTTTTTTATTTATTTAGTATAAAACGTCAAATTTGCCTAAATATTGAATAAACAAACACAAAGGGATGGGGCATGTGGTACTGTATGAACGACAGGCTTTCAGTTCTGTTGAAATCTGAGTTTTGTGGTTACAGATTTTGTGTTGGCCTAGTCACAGAAGTTCAGCTGATAGAAAAGATGAAAAACCCCCGCACTAAACATTAAACAACAATTTAAACTTGCTCTAAGTTTAAAGTTACACTTGAGACTATAATAACTACAGACCTCTCTCTCTCTCTTTACTCCCGGACAACATATGATCTGAAAGCCTCATGGGTAATGAGGCTGTACAAACAGTGAAAACTCCTTCTGAAGCTCACGCTCTCAAATACTCACACTCATATAGAGAGTAAACAGATGAGCAGAAGCAGACTGTCTTCACACCCACATCCCTGTCTCTGTAAATACAGCTCTAGAATAGTGACTGAGACTCTAATGATACTTAATTATCAAACAACTCTGCGGCCGGCTCAGTGCTTTCTCTTTGAGCCCCTGAATCCTTCACAAATTACAGCGCAAACTGTTAAGCCTTCAGATGAAGAGCAAATTCAGTTAAGTTATGCAGTGTACATCAGAGACAAGGCCTGAAGGATGGTGCAGCACTCTGTTGAGATGCGGGAGATGCAAGTTCAAATCTAGCTCATGCCATTTCCTGATCACATTCCCTCCTCTTTCTCATTTTGTGTCTCCTCTTTCACTGTGCATTGCATCACCATTCATATAAGGTTTTAAGAGAAAACAACAGTAATATGATGGAATATAATTATGTTAATACAATAATTAATTGCATCACAGGTGTCCTTTGAAAAATATTGATTAAAATATAGATTTCTGATACTTCTGGCAAACGTTGCTGCTAGTTCAGTGGTTTTCAACAAGGGGGCCGGGGCCCACTAGGGGGCATCAGCAAACTTTCAAGGGGGCCTCAAGATGACTTAATATGATTGAAGACAAAACAAGCATTAAAATGAAACAAAACAACTCATCATAATATTTCTTGTTTCTTTTCACCCCCTGAACAACTGTATTCTAAAGTGAAAGTCATGGTAACCCACTAGTAATGACTCAAGTGTTACTACATCCTTTTAAATGAATTACTAATTATTTGGATCAGTATTCTAAAGTTAAGATCATGGTAGTAATGACTCAAGTGTTACCAAATCTGTCAGAAGCAATTACTATCCAAAATCGTACAAAAACCACAAAAGCTTTAAATGACTTAAGTAATTAATAGGGACTTATCATGATTTTCATTTTAGAATTAATAAAACAGTTTGCATTATTTGCATTAATTATGAACCTGTATGTATTCCAAATAATTAGTAATTCCTTTTGAAGGATTGGTTTTACTTAAGTCCTTACTAGTGTGTTATCATGATCTTTACTTAGAATTAATTATAAATTTAGCATTATTTGCAATTATTATGAACCTGTATATAGTAGTTCTTAGTAGTCCTCTGGGAGGTATGAAACAATAGTAGTTATTGATTGGCTAATAGTGAACTACCTGCTATATTACTTGCTATTACTATTTTTTTTCTCAGCATTTTTAATTTTTTTTATCAATTCTGACTTTATAACTCACAATTCTGACTTTATATCACACAATTCTGACTTTATAACTCACAATTTTGACTTTATATCACACAATTCTGACTTTATAACTGACTTTATAACTCACAATTCTGACTTTATAACTCACAATTCTGACTTTATATCACACAATTCTGACTTTATAACTAACAATTTTGACTTTATATCACACAATTCTGACTTTATATCACACAATTCTGACTTTATAACTCGCAATTTTGACTTTATATCACATAATTCTGACTTTATAACTCGCAATTCTGATTTTATATCACACAATTCTGACTTTATAACTTGCAATTCTGACTTTATATCACACAATTCTGACTTTATAACTTGCAATTCTGACTTTATATCACACAATTCTGACTTTATATCACACAATTCTGACTTTATAACTCACAATTTTGACTTTATATCACACAATTCTGACTTTATAACTCACAATTCTGACTTTATATAACACAATTCTGACTTTATAACTCACAATTCTGACTTTATATCACACAATTCTGACACTATAACTCACAATTCTGACTTTATAACTCGGAATTCTAAGAAAAAAGTCAGAATTGTGAGATAAGTTGTAATTACCTTTTGTTTTGTTTTTTATTTCATGGCGGAATCAAGCAATGATAAAATTATTTAAAAATATTTGTTTGCCGAAATATTCAGTTGTGTTAGTATTTTCTGCACTACTACAGGTGTCTCGCACAGGTGTGTCAATTAGTAACAAGTCTTTCCAAATTAATCTCCACTGTCATCTTACCTAGTCATGAGCCACTACAATTTATGACCAAACAAGTAAATGGTTAGCAAAATTGTATTACCCATAATTCTCTTGGTGCACTATATTCAACAACAGGCTGATTTAGGGGCCTGTCTCTGAGCTGTTGGCAGGCAGTCTAACTGCTCCCAAATGCATTTAGAGTTAATTAGACAGCAGTGAACGCCACCCAGATTGAGTCAGGCTATCCAGGAGTCCTCTCAGTCCCTGCATGATGACTTCATTACAGCTGCTCTGCATCTCTGCTCATCTCTGCTCCTTCAAACCACACAACTTCTGTCTCTGGTCAAAATGAATTAACACAAGGAGTGGGATGTTGTGATTTGGTTAGTGTTGGGAGGAGCACAGGACTGGATTGAGTTACATTTGAAGGAAGAGAAAGATGCTCACAATCACAATGTCTGTCTAGCTTGTCGTAACAGGCTTAATCAGCTTGAGATCACTATCTCTGCATGATTACTGGCACCGCTATTCTCCAAACAGCACACACATACACAGAACTGTACAAACTAACCCTACCCATCATAGAAAACTTTCTGCATTTTTCAAAAAACATCATTCTGTATGATCTAAAAGCTGTTTTCCTCATCGGGATAAAAAAAAATGTCCCCCACAAGGACAAAGATTTTGGATATTGGCATCTTTGTGGGGACATTTTGTCCCCATAACGTAGGGTTTACAAGGACCCCACACACATACAAGAACACACACAATCACAGAGAGAGAGTGAAGCAGAAGACAGGGAAGAAAAGAGGGAAAAGACAGTCTAAATACAAGAACAAATGTTGCTGTACTTATCTGTTCTGCACTATATGAACCTTCTTTGAAGCCAACAGGAACAGACACACACCAGAGCCACACACACACTTACATAAACACACTAAATACACAAGAGGGAAATGGGTCTCCCTGTGACTGTGTCTATGAGAGTCATCGCCTCAAAGTCATCAGCTGTCTGTTGTTCTCTTCTTCCTGGTGGTGGGTGCATATATCTGTCCTGCAAATTTAGCAAATATTTGAAGTTATTAGCCCAAAACTTATATAGCTGTGCTATAAGTCATAATAATATGTTTAGTTTAACAACTGAAAAACAAAAATGAATGCCCAGTATTTGCTCTTTAGCTACCAGAAACAAAAGAGCTAGCTCATGCAAAACTGTTATGAATGCAGAAGATATAGCCTTATATATAGTGTCTGTTTTCCATGTAAATATATTTAAAATGGGGGGATAAAACCATGAGAAAGGTATAAATATGTATAAAAGTCTAATAAATCTTTATTTGCCGGCCCTGCTCTGGTTTATTTGCTGAGGCTGGTGTGCTTGTCAATGATGAAGCGAGGTGACATACGGCATATGCTGAGGGGCTCCACCAAAGCCCAGAAATATTGTTTAATTACGCCTCCACGATGCTGCAATATATCAAAACGACTTTTTCTAAAGCTGTTCTTTCTTTTGTTTTTGCCTTTTTGCTTAAAACTCTTTGTTGTATCTCTCTTTTTCTCTGTTATTGATGTAAAATGCAAAAAAGAGCACAAAAGGACAAGTACTTCAATGCTGCTTTTGATCTTGTATTGTTGATCAGATACTTCTGCAGCAACTCAGAGCAAATTAATAATTACTTTTAAATAAGTAGCATTTGAAAATGTGCCCCCATTATTGTTAAATGTAATATGAAAGTATGCTTTTTAGTGCCTCAGTCTTCTAAACCTCCCTGAACAC
>RJVU01046259.1:2081391-2096869 GCA_003731715.1 Anabarilius grahami | reverse complement strand
TATATTAACAAAAGTAATTTAATTTAATTTGTAATTAAAATAATCATTAAATTATATATATATGTATAAATACACTAGTGGTCTCAGGTGTTTAGACCCCACTGAATCTGTGTGTCGGAAGAGAAAATATTCACAAATCAACAGACTCACTCAGCAATCACAGCACACCAAACACCTGGAAACCCAACCAGAACATAGAGAGTGATTCAGTTCAGTGCTGATCCTCAGGTTGGGCAGTTTAACAGTTCAGACACTGTGGTATCTAATCAACACAGCTCACTGAACACATGTACACACACACATGCTGTAGTGACAACCTCTGTCAAGCCGAGCATAGAAACAAAGAGAGAACTTGTTTGCATGCTCTGATTTTGAAACTTCTTCTGATAGGATCAGCTATAGGCCAGCGTGAATTCCCATGCTGTTTCAGGCTGCTAATGCTAGTTTGACTAGACCAGTTGGTCATTCTTCAACTCCAAAAGGTTTTTCCTTAGGCTCAAATCACATACATTGAGGGCACACATTTTTGGATGTTACCTTTTCGTGAAAATGTATTAAAATACCAAATTTATTCAAAGATTGTTTTGAATTATCATCGGTGTTTCTATATATGAATTTAGAAATACAGAGGACGTACCGCATCCCTATGAGAAGCAATCCAGCTCTGGAACTGATACATTTTAATGTTTTTCTGAGTGATATGGTTATTGTGCCGATATGGTATGGTGATCATGATATGGTTATCATGTCACACTAAGATATGTTCTCTCAAGCACACATAAACTCATGCCCTATTTATCCGCTCTACTGAAATCAACAATTAAAAAAGCAAACAAATATGTCTCAACTGCTGACATACATGATGCACAGCTGCAAATTAAGATTATTCAAATAACGTGATTAGCATTACCTGGTTGTCTTTATGCTTTATGGTATCTCATTGTTCACTATAACACCACCTGTTGTTCCACACCTGCCTGCCAACACCCACAAATCCCAGGGCTGCTCCTGTCTGTGGTCTGTTCCCCAGTTAACCTCTGCTGCTAATGAACTTCATAGAGACAATATGGCCCTACTGAGATTTATAGTGACCAGGGACTGTCAAGCTCCAAAAATGAACAGAAAGCAGCATAAAAGTACTGTAAAAACTGTCCTTGTGACTTGTGCACTAAATTCCAAATGTTTTAAAGCTACATAATAGCTGTGTGAGGAACAGACTGAAATTTATAACATTCACTGGCGATGCAATATCTCATTGACGCATATGCATTTTGATTGATTTGATAGTGTTGCACCAGGTTTGAAGCCAATGAAAATGAAATGCCATTGGTTCTAGCAGATGTTCATGTGTTCTGGTAATCTTGAATCAAAATAACTTCCCCTCGCTCTTGCAGCATCATCTGTCCTCTAATGACGTGTTTACAGACGCGAGGGCGGGACAACCTGTCACTCACATGACATCAGCTCAGCAAACCACAATGATCCAACCATCCAATTAATCCCTGATGGACAACATCAAGTTCCGCCCTACATTTTTCCTCGATCAAGAGGCCGCTTCACTCGGATATACGTCCCAATTGGGAAGAAAAGACTAACGCATCTTTCGTTTCATGCCGAGTCTGACTTTAATGTGCTTCGATGACATACAGTTTACTGACAGAGGTGCTCAAGCCCACTTAGGCTCTGTTTACACCTGGTATTAAGATGAGTTTTGGTCAATCAGATCAGAAGTAAACAAGGCAGACACATACCTATTTATACCAGGTGTTTTAATCTGTCTCTTTTGTCCACTTTCAACCATTTCTGTCCTGATTTCTTTGAGGGGAGGGTCTATGGGCCCATCTGGCTAGCGCGCTTCCCATTATGTTTATGCTTTAGGAGAGTAGGCGTTTTTTTTGCTCTGTTCGAACACATTCGACCTCTACACTACAAAAGAAATCCGGTCTAATGAGTTTTTGACTATCTCTGGAAGTGGTCGAAAGTGGACAAACTTAAACCGTTTCACTGCAAAAAATGCTGTTCTTTCTTAGAATTTTTGTCTTGTTTCCAGTCCAAATATCTAAAAATTCTTAGATTAAGAAGCATTTTCTTGACAAGTAAAAACTATTTTCTTGTTTTTAGGAAAAATAAGTCAAAATTAAGTGAGTTTTTCCTTAAAACAAGCTAAATAATCTGCCAGTGGGGTAAGCAAAATAATCTTAATCCAAACTGAAAACAAGATTATATAGCTTTTTTTTGGTTTGATATAAGATTATTTTACTTACTGTGTTATTTTGCTTGTTTTAAGGAAAAACTCACTTAATTTTGACAAGAAATATTTTTTACTTGTCAAGAAAATGCTTCTTGATTTAAGAACTTTAAGATATTTTGACTAGAAACAAGACAAAAACTCTAAGTAAGAACAGCATTTTTTGCAGTATAGACCCTATTTACACCTGTATTTAGCGTCGTCCACTTGTGATCCGATTGACCAAAATGCATCTTAATACCAGGTGAAAACAGACCTTACGCACACACTTACTGCCTTGTGTCCATTCTTATATATTCACTTTAATTCACTTTACAACCTCTTGTGACACACTTTGTGTGCATACTAACTTCTAAGTTGGGCATCAACCCTGCACAGAAACACACACAACCAATGAGAACAGCCTGAGAATTCTGCCTATTATTGGATCTCATGCATTCATCCCTATAAAAAGACATGAGATGATGAGCTTGTATTCTACAGATCAAAAACTTTTCTTTCTTTCTTTTTCGCTCTTTCTTTCTTTTAAAAACATAATTATAGCACAAACTGACACAAAAATAACTTTAATATTTATGAAAAAATAATTGACTTTCCTCTTTATTTTCCTTGTTTCTTCTCTATTAATGTCACATATGATACTTTCAACATGTTCTCCAACCAATACGACCATATAGGTCGTTTGTCACTTCCCTGAAATACGACCCATAGGAGCGTTTACTAAAGTGGCGCCTCTATCGACAACAGGACACTTTCATTTTAATTCATGAAATATGACCCATAGGAGCGTTTGCTAAAATTGCGCCCCTTTTGACAACAGGACACTTTCATTTTAATGCATTGTTCCCTTTTATCTGCGTCTTTTTTCGGGTTTCGCGTAGCTCAATTGGCAGAGCATTGCAATAACAATATGCAATCATGTGATCATGCGATCGTGGGTTCGATCCCAGGGAACTCATGTGCTCATAAAGTGTATATGCACTGTAAATCACGAAGGTTAGGTTTAGGGATGGGGGTGGGTGTAGTCGTTAATAAAAAATGAGTTTTGCAAAATGGAAATAGGAGAAATGGTGTAAAAAGTCCACACATTGCATTTAAATGAATACGCATTTTGATTGGTAATGACAGTCATACGTCATTTCATGACGACAGACGTAACACGACACTGTCATTATTTTTACGCCCACCAGAGGGCGCATTACTTCAAAACGTAAATATAGGTCGTAATAAGGTGCTTGAAAAATGACCTATAGGGTCGTTTTTTTTGGAGGACAGTCTGGATACTTTATTAAGTAAATTATGTTCAAATGAGAGAACTCTTTGGTATAAAACTTTCCTAATGCAGCCTGTTCATGGAACAGTTTTTCAAATCCACATTGTGTCTGATATTCTGTGTGTTTATCAGAGGGCGACAGGGTGTAATTTCCTGTCATTCCTCGGCTATGATGTTAAGATGAGGTATTTTCACCCATGAAGAAACACAAGACATGAAATGATGGGTGTGCAGACAGGGGTCATGGAGGTGTTTTTCAGAGGCAGAGGAGAGGTGACGACATGGTGTAACACATGAACGCCACACTCTTTAATCACTGAGTCACTGTGGTTTGGCCTTAAGACACAATGAAGGGGCTTGATCAAGACAAAAACTGTTGAAAAGGTTGGGATGCTGATGTTGTGCACGTTTTTTTTTTGTGCTTTTAAGTAATAATAAACAGCCAATCTCATAGTAATGTGCATACTAATAAGCAACTAGTTAATGGTGAGAATTAGACCCTAAAGTGTTGTCTTTTATATAGTACTTAATTTAAATGTCTATTTAAATGACTGAAACCTAAAATAAACATTATGTGGTTAAAAAAAAACGTAATAGTTGTGATTTATGAAAAGCACGTCCGTCTCTGGCTCAGTGCCAGCCAAAGTGCCGAAAGCATGTTTGAATTTATCAGTGGCGCACTGAACGCTTTAATCACAACAGTGTGAACGTACGTGTCAAAGGGTTAAAATCAATCACGTTTCGGAGGTGGAGGAGGGACACATTGAAATTGAAGGGGCAATGCCCCCTTTTGCCCCTCGTGGCGCTGACCCTGACTCTGAAGCAAGCACGTTTTCTTGTAGCATTCAAATTAGCAGAATTATATTAACATGATCTTTCCAGCCATCATTAGGACTTTATTTAGTATGTATGCGTGTGAGTAACCGACAGCTGTGTGCCTGCTGGCCTGTATTGAAGTCACGCTCTCTGCGGCCTGATGCCATTAGGAGCTATCAGCACAGAGCGGCAGGGCAAACCTAATGGAGCTGTTATCTGTCAGCCAGGTGTATGTGTGTAAAGTGGGCTCTTGGGAGAGACACCGGTGGAGAAATTATAGCGCTCATTGATAAAAATTATAAAACACATACAGGATGACTTATATGCTTCTCAAAGTATGGAGGTAAGGGGCACATGGCAGACTGCCCTAGATCACAAATCTTAAATTCACATTGCTGCCATATTGATGATAATCACAGGAAAAGAAAAAAACAACATTGTGGAAAGTCATATGGATTTTGATGACTTGGAAAACATCACACAAGTGTATGAACTACTGTTATGGAACTTAAATACCATAGTTACAAAAAAAAGGTTTAGAAAAAACAACAACTTAACAAACTTTATCCTCTCATCCGTAACTCTTCTTCTGTGTTCCACTGAATATTAAGGCAGAATTTGTTGGGTTAACTAACTCTTTAATATCCTTTGTTAATTTATTTTTATATTACATGTTTATAATCCTTTAATAAAATATTAAAGAATAGTTTTGCAGCAGCAACGTTTACAGATTTTTCAATGAGTGAAAGGGAATCATTATTCAATCAAACAATAAAAACTGACAAAGAGGCTAAATTCTTTGTGTTTTTCTTAATTTAGCATCTGCTACATAAATACAGTACTGGGTTACACTTTATTTCGATAGTGCACTTTAGACATTCTACTAAGTAACTTTGCAATTACATGTTAACTAACACTCAGAGTATTAGTAGACTGTTAGGTTAGGGTTCTGGTTAGTAGAATAAGTTGACATATAGTTGCAAAGTTACTATAGTCAGTAGAATGTCTGTTGGTGGAGCATCAAAATTAGATGCAAAGTTACTTGTAGTTAGAAGAATGACTAAAGTGGACTATCAAAATGTGTTACATAATACCATACAATGTACACTAACATTCAACAGTTTAGGGTCAGTTAGATTTTTTTGAAAGATATTAATTATTTTATCCACCAAAGATGCCTTAAAGGGGTGGTTCATTGTGATTTCACTTTTTTAACTTTAGTTAGTGTTTAATGTTACTGCTTGAGCATAAACAGTATCAGCAAAGTTACAGCACTGAAAGTTCAATGCAAACGGAGATATTGTCTTGTAAAGTTATGGCAGTTTAATGCCAACAATTACGACCGGTTTGGACTACAACAAGCTTCTTCCCGGGTTGGTGACATCATAAACCCTGCAATTAACATAAACACTGCCCATCGGGAACACGCAATAAAGTGGGCGAGGCCATGTCGTGCGGCATTATTGAAGTTGTCTACACCGGACGCGCATGGCGCGATGCGAGGCATCAAAAGATAATAGAACCCATTATAATCAGTGATATTGTCTACACTGGATGCGGCGCTGAAGACAGCTTCCAGAATCTACACGAGTTCAATGCTGTATTTGCACCAAGGCTATTACTGAAAGATGAAGCAGTTCCCACTTTAAAAGCAGAAGCTGCCGTTTATGAGCCCCTAACTGTAAGTACGTTTTATTGTTTGTACATGTCTTTTAAATGTATAGTTCTGTTGCTATTTTTTGGTTGCATCAAGGACATAAACAAAGAAAAACGTGGTTTGGCTTCGCTCGCCAGCTAGCTAAATTCTATTGCATACTTCTCCAAGACTCCAACAAACGCCAACAAACACCAACAAACTTCTATGTTCATAGACAAACAGTTGTTCATGCTATAAATTAAACGATACATTTACAAAAATGCTACTACTCAGTCATGTATTTGGCTACAGTAAAGCTTTAATCAGGATAAAACCGTATATTGAAAACTAACATAAACAGCAGTAATATTTATAAGGTGATAGCATATCTAAACACTTTGACACAAATACAAACAGAAATACTAACCATTCAGAAACATCCTTTAAAAGCCATGCTTGCAGAGGTTCTGCTTGACCCTCTTCATCATTACTGCTATGTGGGTCTGATTAGGGCTCAATTGGATACGGCAATATAGACGCCATTATTTACATTTCCACTGAAGCACATGCAACAACTAATGGTAAGAGGCGAGGCGTTTCCGGATGCTTCAGCGAATCATAATACACTGGGCCAGCTAACCCAACCAATCAGAACCCTCTGCGTATTTCGGCGGCATTGGTATCATAGAACCAGGAAATCAACCGGCCGTTCAAATGACAATGGAAACAGCGGTGTAGAATAAAGGTAAAATATATGAAAAATACGGCGTTTTTTTTTTTTTAAATGAAGCATTAAGACGTTAAACTGCGCCCCATAAACACAATCAAGCTTAGAAAAAACAGTGAACCACCCCTTTTTTTATTAAAATAGAAAACAGATATTTTAAATTGCAATAATATTTCACAATTTTACTGTTTTTACTACATTTTTGATTAAATAAATGCAGTCTTGGTAAGCATTAGAAAAACATCTAAAAAAAAAACACTAAAAAAAAACGTACCGACCTCAAACTTTTGAAAAGTAATAAGAATTATTATAAGTTTATTATTATAATAAGTTTTCATTATAATTATTCAAAATTAAGTGCCACTGGGAGCAATACTGATAGTTTGGGATTAAAAGTTTGAAAGGGGGCATGACGGGAAAAAATCCTCAACCACTGACTTATATAACCTGATATGTACACACATTTAGAGATGGAAGATTTCTTCAACCTACACACATACACAGGTCTCGTAGATGTCCCCACAGTACTTCTGAACAGATTTATGAAGTGTGCAGTCAAACTAAAGCGTGTGACCCTGTCAGACAGCACTGCCAGCATCTCTCTTTACAACAGCCAACACACTGAGGAAGAATGCACAGCACTTTAGCTGCATTACACACAACCGCTGCTGTCTTCCAGGACGACTCACTGTTCACTTTATATCTGTTATCCTGACCTAAGAGCAGCTGTCTGTTCTGAGTCAGACATGAAGGGCCTGAGCTATCAAAGGATGATCACATTTATAAAATAAATAGTTCACCTCATGTTCTCCTGGTGCATTCACAACATGTTCCTGATAAATTCACAATATGCAAGGACTTCTTTGTTTGCATTCAGCTAGAAGTCTGGTGAATTTAAAACTACTGAAAATATATTTATACTACTGACATTATTTATTCACCCTCATAATGTTTCAAACTCGTATAACTTACTTTCTTCTGTTTCAAGTTAATAAGTGTTTTACAGATACCATGAAATCATTATACATTAAATATGATTGAGTGTTTTGAGGGAGTCGCACCACCTGACATTTTACAACATGAACCATCCTTGCCCTGTCAAATATGGTCAAATTATCTGATATATTATAATGTGTCCTCTCTATGATATAATTTCTTGATTTGTTGATTGTAGTTTTAAAATGCTTATTATGTAATGAAGCAGTTTTGTTAATTTTTTTAAAGAAATAATAATAAAAGATTTTTGTTTTTATCAATTTTATCAGTTTTTTGTTTTTTTTTAAATGTCTATATAGTTCTTGTTAATTTTTTATTTAAGTTTTAGTTTTATTTATCTTTCACTTTAAACTAAAAGAAAATGAGAAATGATGCCCAGGCACTAGCTGAAATAAAATAAGTTTACTTTTTATATTTTATTTTATTTCAGTTAAGAATTATTTTATTTTAAGTAGCTTTTTTTATTATTATTATTGTTTTAGTTTTAGTTAATGATAATAACCCTGGTTATACCACCCTGGCATTTTTTTACTTTATGCCCCATAAAATCTAAATGAATTTTAATTCAGAAATAAAAACATGTTCATAACAGAGACAAGGTTTTCAAGCCAATTAATGTGTGAATTGCTTTTTAATGTGTTTTAGAAAAAATAATAGTAGATAGGACAAAAAAAAGTGTCATTGACTCATAACGCAAAAGTCAAACAGATTTCTTTTGTCTATTAAAACACACTGTGCAAAATGAATTTTCTGTTTTATATGAATTATTCCTTTAATGGACCTGTAATGTGGTGGGTTTTGAAAGTAGCTTTTAATGACTTTCTTTGTGGGCAGAAATGCGGCTAACAGAACAATGTAATGATGAACAAAGACATGAGGTCAGATCTCTGGTTTGTGTGTGTGTGTGTTGAGAGGGTTATTGAGCGCCACGGTCCTTCTAAAGAGACTTCCACAGCACTGTGGACTATAATGATAATCTATGCCTGCAGTAAAGTATTAGATTACACTGTTTGATCTGTCACTCAGCATCATTAAAATGAAATCAACCCATTAAGCATGTTGATAGGCCTTCATCCACACACACACACACCCATCCTGGGCATCACAAAACACCCTCATTAAATGACCTAGAGGAGAGAGAGACACATGTCTTGTTCTACACGGTCCCCCCCCACCCCCCAACACTGCCTCTCTCATCTCTAATGCATTAGTAATTAAAACGTAGCAGCCGTGCACTAGTGTGTGTGTGTGTGTGTGTGACACAGCACATCTGTGTTATAGATTACCTCCACTGCTCCTAGCTCATGGCTCAATTTCCCCTCTGAACGGAGGACCTTTAGTGAATGCCTTGAATGCAGAACTCTCAATGCATCATGGGATTTGCATGCATGTACATGTGTGAGGTGTGTGTAAAATCCGCACATCTCTGCTGCTGTCCTGACAGATGTGTGCATGTGTTTGTACACTTGTGTTTGCCTTTAGCAAAGAGACGATCAGTAAACATCCCACTGATCCATTAGGCCGTCACCTCAAACATAGAAACATTTCCTGTCACTGACCTCCAACAAACATGTCTTGAATAAACAGACTGTGAAAACATCCCATTCACAGATAATGAAGTTAAAGATCTATATATGTTGTGATATTGTATACATCTGTATTTGATCCATTTTTTGCAATGCAAACATAAAGCAGCCAACAGACAAATGAAGAAATCAATTTAAGATGACTTTACGATGACTTTTTGATAGCTTGATCACCTGAAAATGTCCAGCAGGGTCCAGCTGGCGTTCGGACGTAAACACGGAAGCTCTGCAACGTAAACAGCTTAGCAGAATGACATGGGAGAGATGAATTTGTTGAATAAAGTTGTTATTTTTGCGCAAAAGAAATTGTTCTCATCGCTTCATAACATGACGGTTGAACCACTGTAGTCACGAGGACTATTTTAATGATGTTTTTACTACTTTTCTGGACCTTGAATGTGGTAACTTCATTGCTTTCTATGGGAGATAAAAAAAAATCCTCTCGGATTTAATACAAAAATATCTTAATTTGTGTTCCAAAGATAAACGAAGGTCTTGGAATGACATGAGGGTGAGTAATTAATGACAGAAATTTCATTTTTGGGTGAACTATCCCTTTAAAGGTGAGGTATATAAGATTTTTTATATTAAAATATATTTTCTTAACCCAGTTTATTGTTCATTGACTACTATTAGTACCATTCATGCGTTTATCCCCCCTAAAAGTGTGAACATTGAGCCTCCCAGGAACCATCAAATCATTGGTCCGCTCAGATCTTTCAATATCTTTCCAAACTATAGCGTGAGTTAGGGGCGTGGCTACTGTAGCAGGCGGGGCCAGAGGGTGTTTAGCTGGTTTGGGACCATTGCTGATGCGTTACATGGGAAAAGATATTCAGCTTCTGTTACAGAAGTGCAAGCCAAAATTCACAACATAACAAGCGAATGGGGCATTGAGATGCAACGTGCTACAATGGACAATAGCTACAATAGCATACAACATCATCATGCACCCATTCAGAAAGACAAATGTACCAGTTTATATTGCTGTGTAAAACAGTTGTGGCAAGTCATGTCAAAAATTGGGCCCGGTGGAGCGAGACGCTTGTGTTTGTGCTCGTGTTCACTCTAGACAGTGTTAGACTACTCAATTGCTTACTCATGACACATAGTAGCACAGAGACATGCCTTCACAAGCACCCGTAAAACATGTGTTTGTGATATTTGAGGCATGATGCGCAAAAGAGGTGTTTGCAAGGTTGTTTGAAAATATGCTTTATTTCTATTATTCCGCTAGTGTCGAACAAACTACATACTTCATCTCTAAACATCAATGCCACCAATCAAGATGGCTCTTTGCCACATGATGTGCTTTCAAGTGTTTGTTTGTTTTTTGTTTAGTTTTTTAGAAAAATAATAGTTTCAATTGAAAAGTGTTTCTTCAGAAGACTTGGATTAAAGGTATAGTTTACCCAAAAATGAAAATGATCCCATGATTTACACACCCTCAAGCCATCCTATGTGTATATGACTTTATGTGACTTTATATGATGTTCTTTCAGACGAACACAATCAGAGATATATTAAAAAATATCCTGGCTCTTCCAAGTTTTATAATGGTAGTGAAAGGGGCTCAACATTTTGAAGCGCAAAAAAAGTTATCATAAAAGTAATCCAAATGGCTCCAAGGGGTTAATAAAGGCCTTCTGAAGCGAAGCGATGAACTATACTAACTGGCGTATGGCGTATGACGTAGGATGTAGGAGTAGCGTAAGCTTAGGTGAGAGTAGACGCCTCTCGCTGTTCAAATGAATCGGGCTGGGCAACAAACTCAAGCTCCTCTTCTCTTATATCGAAATCCTCTGACATTTCTCTTTAAAAATTCTTGTTTTAGACTTCTACTTTGAGGGCGGTGTTTTGTTTTGTTTTGCTCTATGCTCTGAGCTTCTGTATTCATCAATTATTATAGTTATTATTATAGCCAGTTATTATAGTTTATAAAGTTTACAAAAAACCATCGTTTCACTTCAGAAGGCCTTTATTAATCCCCTGGAGCCATATGGATTACTTTTATGATGGATGGATGCGTTTTATTGGGCTTCAAAATTTTCAGCCCCATTAACTACCATTATAAAGCTTAGAAGAGCCAGGATATTTTTAATATAACTCTGATTGTGTTCATCTGAAAGAAGATAGTCATATACCCTTAGGATGGCTTGAGTCAATTATAGGATAATTTTCACTTTTGGGTGAACTATCTCTTTAAACTGCTCAATTCATATGGATTACTTTTATGATTTCTGCTTTTTACTTTTTGAAATGTGCAAATTTTGGTTGTGTGGACTTTCAATGGTTGGAAAAATGATGAAGGAATATGAAAAACATCTTCATTTGTGTTCCAAAGGTTATTATAATGTGGCCTGAGCTGAGCTCAGCTTCTAGAACCTGCAAACTATCAGTTTAAGTTCAAGTTGTTGGTCTTTCTACGTGTGGCTGGAACAATGGAATCAATCTGCTGCTCCTTCACAGTACATCAACAACAGTTCAAGCGTCTGCCTTCTCACCAACCTGTCGAGAGCTGGGTTTAGCTGTGATGTTGAGATAATGAACTGTTTTAATGTCTCTATTCCTCTACTGTGGTGACATATTACTCATGTAAAATGCAGCATGGACTGACCTGATGGATGGCGACTATTTGTATTTGATTGATTGCCATCATGTAGCTTTCCTAATAGATTTAACAGATTCCACTTCCAAGGGCAGGACCCATTGATTTGACCAATACAGCCAATCACAGAGAGCGAGGAGAGACCTGACAGTGTGCCACTAACACCACGCTTCAAACACACACACATTGCCACCACATGTACTCGCCCTACATGAAACCAGACATAACAGTGCACTCACATAAGCAGACATTACGGCTGTCGGAAAAATACACAGAATTGATTTTCTCCCTCCATACGTCTTCTTGCTTGATCTCTCCATTTGTCTTCCTCTCTCCTTCTAGACACTGTTCTGTCCCAGGGTGGTCTATGAATAATAACATGTAAAGTAATAAGACTAAAGATGCAAATGGGTTTTATTCTAATCTCATAACAGTGGGATTAAATGAAAGCCAGCTGAGATTTCAGCAGACAGGTAGGTTTTGTAGAGGGATGGGTTGGAGTGGAGATGAATGATCAGTTGAATGACCAATGATCAGTTTGAATGATTTTTTATTTTTTACCGATATTCAAACTTTTCTACTTTATTGGTAATGGTTCTTGAATATCGTTGGTAATGGCTAGGATTTATATTTTGTTTGTCTCTAAAGAATTACACTACTGTGTGTTCAAAAGGAAACAGTATTCATGGGTAAATCTTATAAATAAGTTACTTATTCAATGTATTCATTGCATTAATTACTTGAATGCATTTTGTGTGAGAAAAGGCATTGCATTAAGGACAGTAAAAGTAAGGTATAGCCCAAAATAATAAAAACAACAATAGTAATAATAGTAATACTATTGTATGTTTTTTGTTGTTGTTGTAGTCTAATGATTTTTTATTATTGGAAAAATTTTACTTTCAAAAAGCATTAATTTGATTAAAAAAAAAAAAAATCATTCAGAACCCTTAAACATAAAAAAAAAATCATACTTAATATATAATAATAAAGAAAAAAATAGACCATCTTGGGGTAAGTTTTCTTTCCCACTGCTATCCAATCTATTCTTTTCTCTCACTCTTTGTATACACTTTCATTAGTCCTCTAGTTTTCCTTTTCTTTTATTGTTTTAGCAGCATTTCTAAACCTCTATTCATGCAGCACTCTGTCTCACAGACTTACATTTACATTTACATTTAGTCATTTAGCAGACGCTTTTATCCAAAGCGACTTACAAATGAGAATAGTAGAATCAAGTCAAGTCAACATGAGAACAACAGTATGTAAGTGCTGTGTGAAGTCACAGTTATGTCAGTAAAGTGCTCGTAGTAAGGAATTTTTTTTTTTTTTTTTTTTAAATTAGACTTTGTCCATTTTCATTTTAAAAGTTTTTTATTGCCATTTATTTTTTATCTACATACAATATTGCCAAAGCATCAATGCACAAAAGCAGTAACAAGGAAAAAAAAGGCAAAAAAAACATTAAAAGCAACTACATTTTATCAGCTTATACATTTTCTAGGCACAGAACCCACAACCTTGGCATAACACTGTAACAATGGAGCTAAAGTAACTCTATGTGCTAAAAAAAAATGGGTTACACTTTATTTTAAAGGGTTAGTTCACTTTCAAATGAAAATGACCCCAAGCTTTACTCACCCTCAAGCCATTCTAGGTGTATATGACTTTCTTCTTTCTGATGAACACATTCGGATAACTATTAATAAATATCCTGACGCATCCAAGCTTTGGCAGTGAGCGTTACCAAATGAGTATGAGCTGAAGAATGTGCTTCCATCCACATCCATCCATCATAAACATATTCCACATGGCTCCGGAGGGTTAATAAAGGCCTTCTGAAGTGAAGCGATGCATTTGTGTAAAAAAATATCCATATTCAACTTACGAAGAAAGTGTAAAACTCTTGCAGTTCAAAAAGCTTACGCTACGTCCTACACCTTCCCTATTCAACTTACGGAAAAAGCTTAACTGACGCGGCGCCATTTCCGTTTTTTAGTAGAATATGGAAGGCAGTCTGGCAGAAGCTAGATATTTTACTTCATAACTTGTTAAATATAGATATATATTTTTTTACACAAATGCATCGCTTTGCTTTAGAAGGCCTTTATTAACCCGCCAGAGCCGTGTGGAGAACACGTTTATGATGGATGGATGTGGATGGAAGCACTTTCTTGAGCTTCATACTCGTTGATCCTGTTCACTGCCATTATAAAGCTCGGATGCATCAGGATATTTATTAATATTTCTCCGATTGCGTTGATCAGAAAGAAGAAAGTCATATACACCTAGGATGGCTTGAGGGTGAGTAAAGCTAGGGGTCATTTTCATTGAAAGTGAACGAATCATTTAAGGTGTTCGTGTTACAGTGTAATTATACAGTTAAGTACTGAGAAATAAGAATTAACTACGTGTACTTACTATAGGTTAGGCTTAGGACTGGGGTGTGGTTTAGGGTTAGTTGCATGTAATTATGCACAATTTATAGTAATTACTGTAGTAACTACATGTAACGTGTAACAATGACACTAAAATAAAGTGTCACCAAAAACTGTAATCGTAATAATAGTCATAATAATAATAATAATATATCACAATTATCACAATCTAAAATAAATATAGAATGGGATGAAATAAAATAAACTGAACACTCATACTTGAATATGAAGATACAGTGCAAATTCTGCATCCAATAACTGCATAACTTTAACACTTGCATTTGATGTTGCTGCTAAACTGAAATGATGTGCAAAGAGGGTTGAAAGTTTTTCAAAGTATTTCTCTATTATCTAGAATTAAAATGAAAGCGCGTCTTTGTGACTCTCTTTCTTTTGTCTGCCTTGTACCCCTTAATTTCACTAAGGGTTTTAGGTGAAGGCTTTTTAATAATTCAGTAACCAGCTTCTCAACAGCTCAAAAACCTCAGCACAAATCCCATTAACAAGCCATGAATTATTTCAACCTTCACATCTGTCCACATCCCCATGTGAACAAGCACACACACACACACACACACACGCTCAGCTCAATTTGCCTAATGGCCTTAGTCTAAACAGTTTTTTCTGTTATCTTTTCTGATGTGGTCCTTAGTGTACATAGCAATATTACGATCCGTTTAAACTGCAGATCTGATTGGACTAAACACATCCTTGACTATATAGGATTATTTAGGAGTCTCAACACAAACATCTATGGGTTTTAATGCAAAGTTAGCATAAAAAGAACATGATAAATGCTTTAAATACATTTAGCATAAAACATGGAAATGCAATGCTAAAAAGTGCCAATACAGCATTTTTATTTATTTATTTATTTTTTGGTCACCTGAATATTTCTGCATACAGTAAGTGCAGTTACACACAGAGAGTCAAATATGCCTCTAAATCAGCCAGGACTTGAGCTAACTGCTTCCTATGAATGATTTGCTTATAATTCATAAATCAGCTGCCTAGAAGTGGACTCATAAATATTGCTACTGTATTTTGAATTATGTGCACATGAAGGGAAATTTCATATTTGGGTCACTGGCAAATAAGAGTCTCAAAAAAAGATTATTTATGTATTTATTTATAAATATATAAGTTACAT
>RJVU01046259.1:2042649-2081280 GCA_003731715.1 Anabarilius grahami | reverse complement strand
CTTTTCATGAATGTCATTATTTTAATGAGGCATTTTTCTTCATTATGATATCAGTACAGGTGTGTCAACCTGACATTTTTGAAAAAAATAAATAAATACAATTTTAATTAAAAAATGCTCATTATAGAAGAGGTCTATTCAAGTTATTGCACATATGCATTTCTTAATTCTTTGTTAGAATATATATATATTAATCACTTGTAAAAAAATAATGGAGGTATATTATTCATTGATACTAGAGATACAAGAACTTGCCAAGTTGTCAATTTTTTATTTTATTTCTGACTTGAATGCATGATGTGGTAATAAGAACTGCCAGAAAAGAGTTTGAAAGCAACAATAGCCTGAAACAGCATTCGGACAGAGAAGACAGACACACTTGAATGAAGGTACTTGAATGTATCAGAGGATCCTGTTGCAGTAAGGTCTGCAGCTTGCTAGATCTGCACAATTAAAAAGTAATTGGCAAAACCAGCACAATATCTTTGTGTAATTTGTGCATGTAATGAATCCATTATGGCTGGAGGAGCCAGGAAGCCCTGGAGGTTGAAGACGCTGAGCTGAAGAAATGAACAGTCAAAAGGGCAGACAAGTCTAACAACAGTCACGGAGCAGGGCTACAACATACTCGAGGAACCCAAGAGCTCTTGATGTTAATGAGAGTAAGGAGACACTCACACAAGTCACGTTCTTGCTTTCAGATACAGCGGGACAGAGTTCAAAGGAATGAACCTGAACAAATGGGTTACGAGACATGACTTTAAATGTTGGGCTATTTTTAGCTTGACACAATCTCTAAAAAAAGCTTTTTTTACCCTTTAGCTTACTTTTTTTGTTTTTTTTTTTGTTTAAAGATTACTTATGTAAATAATATACTTAAGTCAAACAGAATGTAATGTTTACAGATAATTAATTGAATGTTATTTACAATTAAATGACAATGTATATAGTTAAAAAACATATTTAATGCAATTAGTTGAACTTAAGAGTGCTTTTTTTGACCAACTGAAGTAGGAGATTACACTCAAGTACATCTTTATATGTAATTTCATAATTGCATCTATTGTTTTTTTTAAATATGGTTAAACTGTACTGTCAAATGTACTGACAAGCATTTATGGTAAACAAAAATATTTTTATGTAATTTCTATTGGGACTTGTATGTCATGCGTTTAGATATATTTGAAATAATGTGTAATGATGAAGTTGCAATTTAGCATAAACAACACTACAGCTAAAATTATAATCATGTAATTCACATGTGCTTTAGGATTTTAGTCAACACATAAAAGTAAGTGTATGTCTTTAAAACACAGCAAAAAAATGTGTTAAGAAACAGTCATGAAAGTTTATTCTCTTTAAGTATGCTTAATATGTAACTTTTGGCCCTCTAGAGGTTAAAAAACAAAACTGCATGCATTTTGCAGAAGAGCTTTGTTTTGGTTGTCTTTTGCCTCTGTGTGACTATGGGGATGAATATGGTTCTTTCTCATAACTAAAAGAGAGAGAGAGATTATCCTACTGCTCATACAATGTTTATTACTAGGCTTATTACTGACTAGCTAAAGGCATTATTGTAGCTATACCCGTTAATAGACACAAAACTTCCTTGAAAATAAATTCCAGCACAGTACTAAAACAACCATAATGAAATGACCCTTCACAATAGATAATGCTTTACAATGAACTCTGTTAGAGAGAAACATATGGCAATTTATCTTTGTTAATAAAATACTTTACTCACCTGTTGATTAATAAAAACGCTGTGTCGCTTTTACATCATTTAAAATCCCTCAGTTCTCACCATCTCCAAAAAACCAAGCTAATGTTGATTCTTGTTTTATTACGAGCTCTGTCATGTTCTCTTTTTGGCAGCAGACTCTCCTCTGTTTGGCTTTTCTTTTTTTTCTTTTTGTAAACAGGTGATTCACCGGAGGTTCAAGATTTAACATGCTCCATGTCAACCTTTCTCACAACATATGCCACTCCCACACGTGTCAAAGTGCACTTTTTTGCAAGAGTTCAGCAGTCTTTATGCAAAAATATTTGCCTGAAGGAATTCTGCAAGATTTATAAAGCTGTGTAAAAAGCATAGATCATTATATTTATTGTATATTAGAGCATTGTGCAATAGATTTAATCAGCATTTTTTTATTATATGAGGTCTGACATCCATAAATCAGATGTAAAAGCCCCAACAGCTCATCGTCATCAATCCTGCTAAAGGTCAGAGATACTAATCACACTGGTTAACATCTTACTGAGACACAGCTGAAAAGACAGACATCACTTGGCTGTTTAGCACAGAGGAATGAGCCGAGGTTGTTTTTATACGTGCAGTAGAGCATTAACCACACATTATTTCACTCTCATCTATTCTCTGATTTCCTCCAAACACACACACAAAACACAATTTTATAGGGACTTCACAGTCTGGGGTGAATATCACAGAGTTTGGAATCAGTAAGGTGTTTTATGTTTTTGAAAGAAGTCTCTTATGCTCATGATTTATTTGCTCAAAAATACAGTAAAACAGTAATATTGTGAAATATTATTGCAATTTAAAATAACTGATTTCTAGTGTAATATATTTTAAAGTGTAATTTATTCTTTTGATACAAAGCTGAATTTTCAGCATCATTATTCCAGTCATCAGTGTCATATGATCCTTCACACTGTTAGCCCGGATTTTATATTTAATTTAACAGGGACAATATAGACACAGACAACCGATGCCATGTACATAGGGCATATAGCATAAAGCTAGTTTGCAGCCCTCGTAAATTGTATTAAACAGTTTAATTACAATATACTTACATTTTTTAAGTATGATTGCATTACTTATAATATAAAAGTAGATTCTACTAATTTGTGGACATAATTTGAATGTGTGAATAAATTTAAGTTAAATTAACTCAAATGATGAAGTTTTTCTCCTGATCACACCTCCCCCACACTGGTTTGGTGCTGCGAGTCAGGTAGCGACGCCATTTTGTCGTGGTTGAAAGCGTGTGTGATTTCAAGCAGCTGTTGATATAAAGTTGGAACATTTGTTTCAGCAGGTTCAAGGGAATTTTTCCTGACATTTACCTTTTTATTGTTTCTTTGTTCCCCTGAGAGAAAATCATTGTTTGTTTAAATGACAGGACATTTTTCAACCGTTAGCTAGCTAATTTTCTCACTCGCGTACAGCGGACATCACCGCACTGAACCCCTGACCGGCAAGTTTGACGTACGTTTTTTTCAAGTAAATTCAATTTATCCGGGATAACAGTGCAGAAATCATTCTAATATGGGATTGAGAAAGGATCTTAAACAAGGATTCGAACTGGAGTGCAGCCCATGAAACTATAGCTCCGACATTTTTTTTTGTTTGTTTGTTTTGTAAGTACAATTCAAATAATCCTTATTTCTTTCACACAACAGTAATGAGAAAAATAATTTAACATTACCATACACTGTAAAATGTAATACGCTCTATCTACTCAATAAAATTGTGGCAACAGATTACACACAATATTATTAATTAAATTCAACATATAAGATTTAATCAAATGAATTCCTTAAAGTCACCCATTTAAAATGTGTAAAATGAGCAAACACCATTACAAAAACCACAAACTGACATAAAAAGCAAAGGGTCAAACTGCCTAACTAAAAGAAACACCGATCACCATAATGGTAACCAATCATTTTCAATAAAATCAACATCGAAACCTCTGTTAATTCTTGTGTTTCTCTTTCCTTCGGTGATTCTGCTTGTTATCATAAGGTGTCTTCAATGTTGGCAATAAAAAATAAAGAGTTCTTAATTAAACTTTGACATCTGTCTGTTATTCAGATGTTTTTGTTTAAATTTTACTTAAATTTTACTCATTTTTAAATGGTTGACATTTAAGGAATTAATTTGATTAATTCTAACTCAATTCTATTTGTTGTATTTAATTAATAATATCGCTTGTAATCAGTTGCCAAAATTTTATGGAGTAGATATAGCGTATTACTTTTTACAGTGTAATAAGAAATACCATTACAAATAATACCTCAATGCAACAGACTTTAATGATCCTAAAATAGGATTAACTTTCTTTAAGCAATATATAATTTCTCATTTCTTGCTTCTGGTTTTGAGGTGAAATATAACAGTGACATGTTTTCTGACAGGTTTTCGTGAGATTCACGCTCTGGCTTCAGAGCTTAGAAGAAAAACTCAACCTAAAAGACTGAGCATAAAAAAATGAATTAAAGGGGTGAGAGAGAGAGAGAAAACTGCCAAAGCAAAACTAAGAGATAAAGAAAATAGACATTCTAAACCCAAGAAATAGTGTTGGAGAAAAAGGGCAAGAGATACTAGAATATACTCAATTATACTGAGAGAATAAGAGACAGACAGTGAGAGAGCAACAGCACTTTTAAGTCAAACTATAACAGTCTGAAAGTAATTACAGAGAAGTGGAGATAACATACTCCAGGTTATATGACTCCAGAAATCCACCAACACTTTCAGAAGTCTCAGATTAAGCTTAAACTCCTGAAGGTTAAATTCAGACTTAAGTGCTGTGCTTCAATCTGACATGAATCTTCAGCTCTGAGCCCTCCAGGGCTTCTGTGACCCGTTCACCGTTTGACCTTTTTCTCCCATGTGAGTTCACCCCAGAAGGCTTAATCCAATGTGCTTTTTTCATTTCTCCGCAGATTAGTCTACTTGGATCGCTCCAAAAAATGTCACTAAGCATACTTTTCAAAACCAGCCTTATAAAAAAAATTTCACAAAATATGCATGAACAACCCAAATTCTTGAAAAGTTGGAACGTTTTTTAAATTTGAAAAAAAAAGAAAACTAAAAGACTTTCAAATCACATGAGCCAATATTTTATTCACAATAGAACATAGATAACATAACAAATGTTTAAACACTTTTACACTTCTATCAACTAAATGAGCTCATTTCAAATTTGAAATTTGAATACTTCCAGAAACCACTGTCGGTAAACACAATCCGCCGTGTCATCTGCAGATGCCAACTAAAGCTCTTTCATGCAAAAAGGAAGCCATATGTGAACATGGTCCAGAAGCACTGTCATGTCCTGTGGGCCAAGGCTCATTTAAATTGGACTGTTTCAAAGTGGAAAAGTGTTCTATGGTCAGACGAGTCCAAATTTGACATTCTAGTTGGAAATGACAGACGCAGTGTCCTCCGGGCTAAAGAGGAGGGAGACCTTCCAGTGTGTTATCAGCGTTCAGTTCAAAAGCCAGCATCTCTGATGGTATGGGGGTGCATAAGTGCATACGGTATGGGCAGCTTGCATGTTTTGGAAGGCACTATGAATGCTGAAAGGTATATAAAGGTTCCCTGAAGTAGAAGAGTCTGGGTGCTGAATTGGCCTGCCTGCAATCCAGATTTTTCACCTACAGAGAACATTTTGCACATCATTAAACGAAAAATATGTCAAAGACGACCACAAACTCTTCAGCAGCTGGAAACCTATATCAGGCAAGAATGGAACCAAATTCTAACACCAAAACTTCAAAAAATTAATTATTGTGATGCCCAGACGTCTTCAAACTGTGTTGAAAAGAAGAGGAGATGCTACACCATGGTATACATGCCCCCGTCTCAACTATTTTGAGACCTGTAGCAAGCATCAAATTTGAAATGAGCTAATTTTGTGCAGAACAAATGTTTAAACGGAGAAATTTTACAATTTTATGTTATCTATGTTCTATTGTGAATAAAATATTGGCTCATGTTATTTGAAAGTCTTTTAGTTTTCATTTTATTCAAATTTAAAAAACGTCCCAACTTTTCCGGAATTCGGGTTGTAGAAACGATACATAATGTGATGATAGTTGAAGGTCGATGGATGACAGCGAGGAAGCTGGGGAAATTCATTGTGTGGAAGAGAGCAGCTTGGACATTCTGCTTGATATGTCCTTTTGTAAACTAATACATTTTGATCTTGTGTATTCCAAATGAGAAAGAAACACACACACACACCACACACGTCTGAACCAAATGCTGTGATAAAGACGTGGCCTTGTACTTCATTTGAAGAATTCATTTGAATGCACTGACTCGCCAACTTCAACACACACACACAAACACAATTGTTGTTTATCATCCAGCAAGCTAAGAAATTCAGCTCAGCAATGCGCTCTATAGAGTCACAGTCGTCATAAATCAGAGTAAATCTGCCTAGCTGTCCATACAGATGCTAATATAGATCATGTATAATGATGTCGCTCTCTTTTATGCATGCACGCAGAAACACAAAAGTTGTAACATGTCGGAAGGAAAAAAGGGTGAGAATTACAGAATTTTACAGTTGTACATACAAACAGCATTTTATCCTGTGACCAAAGACTACAGCTATTTTAGAGTGAGGAAAAACTCTGTATATTAAGACTAAAGGCCTTAATACTGTTACCTTTAAAAGATGTGTTGGATTTGATATTATGATATAACAATATAACAACCGAGGCTAAATGGGAAAATGTGCCTGTGGTAATACTTGATGCAATAACATGATGCTTTTTGCATGTTTCGCAGCAGTTTTAAAATGTAATGTCCAGTGAGTTGCACTAAAAGGTTAATGCTCCATCGCATTAAAAATAATGTATCAACTATGCTAAACCTACCCTAAACCTAACCAATAGTGTTAATAAAGGAAAACATGGTATTAAAATGCATTTGCTTTCCAACTCTTTTATCTTCTTTCTCTTTTATCATGACTTGTACCCAAGTGCTCCACATCACAAGTGCAACACTGTACCAGGTGGGTTAGAGAGCAATTTTACTACATCAAAAAATCCATACATATGGAGCTGGTTATGTGATGCAAACACCAAAATGTATTAGTTTACAAATAATCCACCATGATTAAAGGGGTCATGAATTGGGAAATCAACTTTTCCTTGAGCTTTTGATATATAAGAGGTCATCATACTATAAGAATATCCTGTAAGTTTCAGAACTGAAAACTTCCTTGTTAGTCCATTAAAAGCTTTTATTGACTCCAGGCCCAGCGAACGACTCATCCCAGAATGTGCCTATCACAGATAGGTGAAACGCCGCCTCCGCAGAAGAAATCAATGCCTACTTCATCATTGCAACATTAGCCCCGCCCACTGGTGTGTTAGTGAGATGATGAGGAAAGAAGAGCGATACAGGACTAAAAATATTTATTAACTTTCAAAAGGATCCTAATGCTGGGAATATGATGATTTATTTTCAACAATGTGAATGTCTCAGTTGAGCATTATTTATTTGTATTCGGTAAATTTCACTGTGGATTCTTTGGTAAATCAATCGCATTTCGGCACAGGCTTTGCAAAAATAATTTTACAATATGGACTCGACAGTAATGCAACAACATGTAAGTAACTGTGTTAATTCTACTGCCTGATCTGATATGTAATGATTCATGTACAGTCAGATGTTCTTTGTCTATGTGTCAGTAAATCAAACCAGTGACTAAACGCTCAACTTCATATTGTTTCTCTTAGCATGATGAAAATAATGTTATTTAAACAGTGATTAAATTATATATAGAAAGTGATCAAAGAACGCTCCCTTTACAATCAATGGAGCTGTCAATCAAACAGTGCAAGTTTATCAGTGACTGAGTTCTGGACTCGCGCCAAAACTCCCTTTTTTTTTAACAAATCTCTTAGGCAGCGTTCACACTGTCAGTTTTTTGGGATTGACAACCGCATTTACTTACAGGTGTGAGTCTCGCAATGTCCTGTTCACACAGCCACTTACAGTAGCGTCTGGAACACTGTCTGTATGAACGTCCAGGCGAGAGTCAAGCCCGTATTCTCTTATTAGTAACCATAACGACAGTGACCAGCGTAATATTAAAGATGGCGACGTCCATAAAACTGAAAAGTCTCATCACTTTTGACATGACGAGGGACCAGTTGAACTGCGAGTTTAACCATTCAAACTTCATTAACCAACAGCAGCATGTAAACACGCTAGCCGGAGTCTTTATCCGTTGCACTCGCGTGTCACGTCCTTTGCGACGTCTCGCGCATGACACGCCATTTGAATTTGGAAAAGAAAAACAAAACTGACGGGAGCCACTCCAGTGGAGAACAGTGACTGGATCTAACAAAAGCGAAACCACACACACAAAACACCGGCTCTCTCGCTCTGTAGGACGTGACAGACAACTAGTCGTAAATAACCGTACTATGTGTGAACGTAACCGTATTAAGGACTAAAATACAGGACTGACAACCGTATTCTGCTGCTGTGTGAACATGGTCTTAGTTACATCACATTTTCAATGTTAGTTATGATGAAAGCATTCGTTAACGTGCAGAAATTGAACTGGAATGACGAGATCACTGCTTTCATGGGCTCAACAGCATGTCTTTGATCGGCTACAATGTTCATCACTGCAACCTTTCATGCCATGATCTAAATGTAATGCTAAAATCAACACTTTTCACAATTAGTTAACCTTGAGAGCTGTAATACTGAAAACATGCTAAAAGTTTTCGAGAGAGTTCCACATAGAGAGTAATACTTAGCTATTTCATATGCAAAGATATCAGCCAATCACAGCATTGGGCATTTACACTGAAGTTTCACAGCAGACACGCCCCTTAAAACGGAGCGTTCAAACCAGAGGGCTAAAATCAGGGTAGGAAAAATGCCTTTTATTTCTAAATTATGACAATATTTGATGTAAAACAGATACTAACATTATAAGTGCACCCCAGGAAACATTATAAAACAATAAAACAACACAGGTTATGACCCCTTTAAAGTGTTTTGAGGTCATAACATAGTATTGTACAAAGAACCATGATATCATTATTAATTAATGTGAAAAGGAATCAAAGTTATTGGTGTTTTACTGCCCCTAGTGTTAATTTTAGTCAAAAACTGCAGTGAATTGTATGTGTACAGCAGGTAAGCATATTCTGTTCACTCGACTCGCACATGTGCCTTGAATTTTTGCTGCACTAATTCGTTTGTCTACAAGTTGGCAACACTTGCCCATTGTTTCATAGTTGAAAAAGAAAAAGTAACAACAACAACAACATAAAACTATTGGATACACAACAGCAGTCTGTGTGTGTGTAAGAGGTTTAAGAGATACCAAAATTTCTAGTTTAGGAGAGTACACAGACATTTATATTTCTCATAACTTCTGGAGAGAAATAGTTTAGAAACTTGATAAAGATGACACTTTCTAGCGGGCATGTATCGATTGCCTGTGCTTGCGAATGCTTTTAAATGGAGTATCATTTAAAAAGGTTGTGTATTTGGCTGTATGTACACGCTATGTATTCATTGTGATTTAGACCAAGTGTTGACCAGTAACGCCGTATGCTTATTGACGCTGGTTAAATGATGCTTTATTTCTTGGTAGTCACACAGAGAAAGATTTTAGTGGATTTAGAAGTCTGATAGAGCAAGTTTTGGCGTGTGCAATCATCTGAGTGAATTACGCTTGATGTGCTTGGTAGTATGACAGAGGTTTATTGTGTTTGGAGTTAAATAGAGTGAGGCATGATGTATTTAGCAGTCTAACGGAGGTTTGGAGCATTTGATCGTGATGGCACTCAAATGCACTGCTGAATACTGATGAAGTAAAGACACGCCATTTCAATTCATGAGCTGTCTGCTATCAAAACAAAGCCTTTTAACACAGCTTGAGTAGATGTGTCCATGTTCAACACATTTATAAATGTATGGAGGCTTACGGTGCTCTCTCTCGCTCTGTTTTTCTCGGTCTGCTCTTTTGTCTTTATCCTAAGATGTTTATAAATTAAATGGGGGTATTTTCTTCACTGACAACTTTAGCAATTTCTCTTTACTTTTAATGCTTCGGGACAGGGAGCCGACAATCATCTTGAAATAGAAAAGTAATTATGGCACATCTCCTTTGCCTGATGATATAGGATAATTACTTTTGTATTCTCTCGCTTGGACAAAAATGCACGCCTGGTGTTCGGGGAGAGACGTAACCTTTGGCGAACAATGTTTGATTGATGAGGTGACTCATTTTTCTGTATGAAGTGATTACTGATCACAATCTGAGGCTAGCACCTCTCCAACTCTGTCGCTTTCTGGGTCTCCAATTTGCCTGACTGAATTTGGTGTCAAAACTACAGGCACGGAAAGGAAGGGAGGGGGGGATACATTTTGGAATATTGTCATTACTTCAACATCAGATACTTGTGTCTCAAGTGGAGGGCACTCATTTACAGAGCTGAGCTTTTATCTGGGGGATGAACGAGACATGTGTTCAGCATACACACATCTGATGGTACAATCAGAGAGGGACAATGGCAGGGGCCGATTTATCTGTCTTTAGCTGAGAGGCGCTTCTGCCTGATAATGACAGTGATGAATGCACTCACATCCGCCATTTGATACATTTGTCCTGACTTCCAGTTCTGAAGACAAAAAAAAACATGCTATCTGAAATTAATATGAATTTTTATTTTTGTGTGTGTGTGTGTGTGCATTTTTGTGACATATCAGGACACAAATGTGTATAATGACATGGGTATGACATAGGTATTACAAAAAGAGGTGACTTATGAGGACATTAACCCATGTCCCCACTTTTCAAAAGGCTTACAGAATGAGTTTTTGTGAGAAAGTAAAAGTGTGCACAGTTTCCTGTGATGGGTAGGTTTAGGGGTAGGGGTTGTGTAGGGGGATAGAAAATACGGTTTGTACAGTATAAAAACCATTACGCCTATGGAATGTCCCCGCAATTCACAAAAACGAACGTGTGTGTGTGTGTGTGTGTGTAGCTGTTGAACAACAGTGACTGAGAAAGGGACAAAACTTTGATGATCTGAAGGGTGGGATGTATTGTGAAGCACTGTAATTAGCCTTAGTGATCAAAACATATAGTGATGTAGGTTATTACAATCATTATAGTTATGCATATTATGTTTTGGAACTAGGGCTGTCAAAAAATAATTACTATTTTGTTTTAAGCATTACAAATATTTAACGCAATTAATGCAGCATGTAGTCTTATAATATGATCAGCCAATCAACCATTCAAGTGCTTTTAAACCACCAAGGGTTCTTTTTAGGGTTAAAGGCCATTTAAAGGGGTCGTATGATACTATATTAAAAGTTCATTATTTAGTTTATTGGTGTAATGGAATTGGTTAACTTTAATGTTCAAAAAAACATTTTTTTCAGATAATGTACATTATTGCAGTACCTCTATCCCAGTCTGTCTGAAATTCTCTGATTTCTACAAAGCCCCTTCATGCCTGTACAGTAAAGGGTGTAGCTCAAACAAACCTTTCAGCTGTGCTGCCATTCTGGATAGCAGAAGAATAGGATGCAGGAGAAGAAAGTTCAACACTCAATAAAAACAAAAAATTAAACACAAATTTGTTTTTCGAAAGTAATTTTTGCTTATTGGTTTGGTTGAACTGGATCATTGAAGGTCAGCAGCAGACATTGGCTAATAAAATGAGATTAAATACATGAAGTATATTTGTGCAATTTAACATATTTAATATTGCAGGTTTGAATATAATTTTGAGATTGCTTTTCACGGTTTTAATTCATTTTGAGGAATACTGAATCTGTTTTAAATGCACGTTCACATTTAGTCTAGTCTTACAATAATGTTCACACAGCGCACACAGTGTTCAGGAAAAGTTACTTTTAAAAGTAATGCGTTATAATATTGCATTAGTTACTTTTTTATGGAAAGTACGTTTTATGGAAAGTTAGTAACTAATCGTGTTAGTTACTTTTTTATGGAAAGTAATGCATTGCGTTACTTTTGCCTTACTTTTCTCACCTGGGCTGGGCTTTCTTGTTTGATTTTTAACAAACAAAAAAAGTTCTACTTTTGGCAAATGTTAAGACCCTTTCACACCAAAAGTGAAATGAATACGCCTAAGGCTTAAGGAAGTGCAACCTTAATCCTGATTTCTCTCAACATGGGGATAGGAAAGGTGTCAGTCTATAAATGGGAAAACTTGTGTTACTTTTTTGAAAAAGTAACTCATATATTTTGTTGTAAATCTAAAAGCAATGCATTACATTACTAGTTACTTAAAAACATAATCTGATTATCTAACTTGTGTTATTTTTTAATGCGTTACCCCCAACACTGAGAGCACACTGTCATGATCACCTGCTGGAGCACCCTTGATAGCCACCAGAGGGCACTCCACCTTGGGCTATTGCCACTATCACAGACTCCATTTCCCATAACCCACTTCCCGGACTCATTACTCTTTATTGCACTCTTGTCATTAGTTTCTGTCTATTTGTACCCGGTTTGGTTTTGTCATGATCATCGAGGTTTTGTGTAATGTTACCTGCATGTCTGAGCACTATCTCTGGTTTGTTTTCTTATTTTTGTGGATTGTTTTCATGGATTTTGACCCTTTGCCTGGCATTGTACTCCCGTCCTTTGGATGAGACCGTCCTTTGGATGAGACGTTAAACCGAGGTCCTGACTCTCTGTGGTCATTAAAAAATCCCATGGCACTTCTCGTAAAGAGTAGGGGTGTAATCCCGGTGTCCTGGCCAAATTCCCTCTATAGGCCCATACCAATCATGGCCTCCTAACAATCCCCATTCATTGAATTGGCTCTTTCACTCTCTCTCCTCTCCACCTACAGCTGGTGTGTGGTGAGCGCACTGGCGCCGTTGTAATGTGGCTGCCGTCGCACCATCCAAGTGGATGCTGCACACTGGTGGTGGATGAGGAGAGACCCCTGATATGATTGTAAAGCGCTTTGGGTGTACAGTAGTACATAGGAAAGCGCTACATAAATGCCTCATTCATTCATTCATTCTTTGGATATCTCTAAATAAAAGCTGCAATTGGATCTTACCCGTAAGTCTCAGCGCACCGTGACACACACAACGCCTCCGCACATACAATTTCACTCAACATTAAATGGGAAAACAAAGTAACTTGCGTTACTTATTTGAAAAAGTAACTCAGATATTATGTCGTAAATTTAAAAACAATAATCTGATTACATAACTGCGTTACTTGTAATGTGTTACCCCCAACGTTGGTCAGCAGCAATATAACACACATAATAAAATGCAACTAACCATATCATTGTGGATAGGCTTAATTAGAACAGCATAATAAATTGGCTAATCAACTTTTAAAATAGAGGAGAAAATGCTTCTTATACATACTGTTGTTGACATCAACGGTCGAGTGTCCAATCAAACTCTACAGTATTATTGAGGCAAATTCTTCCAGCAAATTCAGCCAACCAAATCATGTGGGCACCAACTTGGACAACAAAGTACTATTAACAATTTCAACGTTTGATTTTAAAGGACATTTGAATGAACAATTTTTATACTGTTGCATCACCATCTAATAAAAAAAACTATGTAAAATTTCTCTCAGTTTTTTTTTCCTCATGTTTTTGTTTTGCTGCTCATTTAATTGAATTTCTCATGAAAATTTAATGAGTTTTATGACTCTTATACCACTAATGTACACATTGTCTGTTTGCTTCATTCAGTGGGGTGTACAAAGAAATAACACAAATTCCTTAACTGTAATTGACATATTGTCATATTGATAACTTGATTCTGTATAATGTATCTGTGTCAAACACATGACTAAATATAATCAAGGCTTTACAGATTCCTTCAAAACAAGGTTAAAATGTTCCCTGAGCACCGTTTTGGTGGTATGTAGATAAAAGTTGCTAGAGCATCGTTTCTCTAGTGAGTTTGACCTGTATCGGCCAATTTCACCTGGAAAAAAAAAAATCTAAGGAATCCATAAAGAACTAAATCACCAACATTATTCTGTCCACCTCTCTGATATACGGAAGAGCGAGATCCACTGCATCCCCAGCTACATATCCAGTGTCCCGTCTGACAGCTGATAAATGTGTGGCTGCATTCTTCACCTTGTTACTCACGGCTCCTCCAATGATGGGGGCTTTTGGCTGTTTAATACCTCTGAAATACAATTATTCCTTTATTGCTGCATTCTGGGAGCGGCAGAGATGGATGGCAGTAGTAGACTCTAGTCGAGAAAAAAAACTTGTTTAAAAGCAAAGACAGAACATAAAGAAAACCACCACGCTGTTATACCATGACACCAAAGGTCAAGAAGTCAGAGCTGAGAGAGTGAGAAATGCATGCAGGGAATTTTAGAAGAGTCAAACCACATAATCTGGACATACATATCCTGTATCATGTGGATACATGACACTCATTGTTTTTGTCCATATCTATTAATTTATTCAAAAACACATTCAACAAAATTCAATTCACTTTTATGAAACTTATGAATTCAAATTCATTTTGATATTTGCCTATAATTAAAAGGATGAAATGCTTGAAAAAAAAAAAAAAAAAAAAACCTTATAAAGTAGTTCGGCAATTATTAATATTTCTTGGAAACAAAAAGCCTTTCCTTGAAAATATAAACTGTATACTTAAAAAGGGAAATATGTTTTTACTTTTACTTTTCATCAGTCATTCAGTTTAGACCTTTTCAGTAGTTTAGAGGTTAAAAGACATTAAGCTAATAAAACTGCATTATTCCATTAAGGGTTTGTAAGATTATTTTTAAAGAAATTAATTAACTTTTATTCAACAAGGACACATTAAATTGATTAAAAGAGACAGTAAAGCCATTTATAATGTTACAAAAAATTTATATTTCAAATAAATGCAGTTATTTTGAACTTTCAATTTGTCAAAGAATCCTGAGGTCTCACAGTTTCCACAAAACTATTAAGCAGCACAACTGTTTTTAACATTGATAATAGTAAGAAATGTTTCTTGAGCAGAAAATCAGCATATTAGAATGATTTCAGAAGGATCATGTGACACTGAAGACTGGTGTAATGATGCTGAAAATTCAGCTTTGCATCACATAAATAAAATATATTTACAGAGAACGGTTATTTTTTATATCAAATAAATTCAGCCTTGGTGAGCATAAGAGACATAAAACATTTTTTTAAATCTTACCGTCCCCAAACTTTTGAACAGTAGTGTATATTGTTCTGACAGTGTGATTGAGTGTGCTATATAAATAACAGAGAAAGTGATTCTGAGACTATTAATTAACTAAATAATTGTCTATTAACACTTTTACAACAACACTGCCACGTTTACAAACATCCCCTGTTGGCGAGGCTGATGTTGCATAAAGAACCGTTGTGGGAACCCTAATTTGTACAGGGTCACAGAACAAAAGACTCAGTGGAAGTATTTTCATCGAATGCTTGGCGATGCAAAGCACCCTTCTAAGAAGGAAAAGAGGGAAAAAAGGCCCTCCTTCTTTCATTCTTTCTTCATCTCGCTCCTGGTCTTTGAATCCTCCATTCAGACAGCGCTCTACCCTGCAGTGAATGGCTTGTGAGTTCAGTCTTTGGATTTGAATAGCAGAGAATAGCCAGGCTTCTGCATTCTCCTTCAAACACAATTAGCTATGGAGGGCTTGAGTCTGTCCTCCCTACATTTAGACTGTGTTTGATGGGTCGCCAGACCCATGACTTCATCCAGCCTGGATACCGCTAGTCGCTATTGCAATGCAAAACAGGAGATGCCTTTCGCAAACTGCATCCATTGCCAAATCCGGAGGGGGAAGAAACAGTCTACCGCAGCCTTTACCCAGACCATCATTGTGTGAAGGCAAATAATGTGTTTATTTTGTGCAGGCCAGATTTGGAATTTCTGAATGGCCCGTATGATGGTGGGAAAGCTGGTGGAATCTTTATGAGATGCAGAAGGAAAGGCATAAAAGAATAAAGAATTGAACATTGAAATAAAATACAGGTTTGGAGGTTGAGATCTGCCTCAAAGAGATGAGCACCACGACAAGTGCATGATTTCCATATTACTAGTGTCACTAAATGAAATTTTTCAAAACTAATGAGTGCTTCTTGAATAACGAGTCCTTCTGTTTTCCATTTGTCAAACAAACAGATGATGCCATTGGTTGATTAAATGTGACAGACTGGTCAAGATGCTCAGTGTTTTAATTGTGCTCTCTCTAAGAAAAGTATGAAGGTATTTTCTGTATAGATTTTTCACAGGTGTTTTACCAATATTTCAAATTACGCATAGCATTATGTTGTGTTTGAGGGTTAAAGCAATATCTGTTCACATAACACATAATGTCCTGGCATTACAGTACTTTTTCCATTTTACAAATGATATACAGCACCACTTTTTTGGAAATCAACTTACAATTTGTTTACTGTGATTCCGAAAAGTACTTTACCACTCAAAAAATTACATAATTAACCTTTAAAGGATTGTAAAAATCATAAAGGAATGTTCTGGGTTCAATAATAGTTAAGAAATCAATTTAATACGCACTGGAACAAAAATATGAGCAGCACATTTGTGCTTTTAAACCTTTCTGAATGTCTTGCCCCATTGACTACCATTGAAAGTCCATTAATGTTACTGCAATATGTGTGTGCTTTTACAAACTAAGTCTTTTCTGTAGTAATTGACAACATGCCACAGATGCTGCTTCACTTCCTTTAAGAGCAAACACAACATCTGAGGCAAAAGTGCCTCAGAATGACATTTTCCTGCTCCACATGACACATTTTAGTATGCAAACACAAACTTGGGTTTTATATCAAATGATAAGCATAATTCAGAGAGGCAATATAATGGACATTTCATTTAAAGGGATAGTTCACCCAAAAATGAAAATTCTGTCATCATTTACTCACCCTTATGTTGTTCCAAACCTGTATGAGTTTCTCTCTTCTGTTGAACACAAAAGACGATATTTTGAAGAATGTTGGTAACCAAACAGTTGATGGTAGCCACTAAGATCTTAAAGAGGAGACATGTCCTTCAATTCCCATCAGTGCCATTGTGAAGTACATCACACTAAAGGGTAGCTGATGCGTAACATGTCCACAGCCCTTACCGGCAAATGTTTAGTGCACCATTTGGGACAGGACCATTAAAGAACAAATGTTCCTTGTAGCTTCTCAATTAGAGTTAGTTCAACCAAAAATTATAATGTACTTACCTTCATGTCGTTCCAAACCTGTATGACTTTCTTTATTCTCTAGAAATATCTTTAAAAAAAGATATATTTTAAAAGGCTCGGAGTTTTTGTTGTTGTTGTTTTGTTTTTGAAAGTTACTGGAGTTCAATGTTGTTTTGGACTCCAATGGCCTTCATTGTATTGACAAAAACTGTTTAAAAATTCTTCAAAATATATTCTTTTATGTATCCCAAAATAAAGGCCCAATATACTTCAAGCTAAATCAAAGAACAAATTTATGTGACATCATTTTGAACAAAATCAGGCCAAAATGAAGTTCATTTGGGGTTCGTTTCGGGAGTTTGAAACAGCTTGACGAAGCTAACATTCTGGAAAAGTTTGCTCTGGTTGGTAAACACCTTCAAACTACCATTGGTCTGTGGCAATTATGTAATAGGATAGTTGTGCGCTGAGGCACATCTTATTTGATGTGGAAATCTTCTCTGGTTATTTCTTCTGTTCAGTCTGTCAAGGTAAGACGTGAGTTAAAACATGAACACACAGGAGAACGGCTTCATAGTAGAAATTAAAGATGTAATTCTAAATGAAAGAGACACAGACACTGTTTCTTCATATTTAATACTGTAAAAATTCTTGCTTTAAAGCGAGTTATTGTATAAACTGCTATATAAATAAAAGTAATGTGACTTGACTGGAGGGCCTTAAAGAAAGTACAGGTTTGGAACGACTGAGGGTGAGTAAGTTATATCAGAAAATGGCCTCATTTTTGGGAGAATCAGCCCTTTAATTATAGAAAGATGTTAGGAAAAAACAGCATGTATAATAATTACAAAAAAACAAAAAAAATCACAAAATGCTGTTTAATATAGTTTTAGATGGAGTATATCATGTCACACCCCAGTACGTCAGCCTTCCAAATGTATTACAAATCAAATACCCATAAGACACAAACCTGCTCTCAAAATAGTTCAGAAGGGCACAGATCAATAAAAATGAGACACAGAAAGATATATAAAATACAGTGGGACACAAAGAGGAGCTGACAGTTATATGATTAACATTGACTGGTGTCGAAGCATCTACACCTCACTATAACAAAGCACTGAGGGCTCCCATGGGAGGTTGCATTGGTAAATGAGACGCAGTAAAATAGAAACTTGCCTTGGCAATATATGTGCATGCAAGTGTGGGTGTGTGTTTACTTCAGCACCAATTACAATGCTTCTTGCAGACGCATCTGATATAGAACTGGTGAATAAATAAATATTTAGCACTATTATAAAATAGCAGAGCAGATGACACTAACGGCTGGGAGAGAATGAGACAGTGCCTCTCCAGTCAAATGCAGGATGAGAACAAAGGGTGCAGAAAGAATAGAGCAGACAATGAGAGCTCAACAGATGCAAGTGGAAGAAGAAAGAAGTAAACCGGACATCTGGGAAAATGTACATGTCTTGACAATCCACGCACAAAGAGTTGACTCTTTGTTGACTCAAAAAGAGTAGACAAAAATGTCTCTAAGACGAGTGTTTAAAAAAGCACTACATTAAAGAAAGAGTTGGTGCTGTCATTGTTTTGCTGTTGTTGGGGGAAAAGTAAAGTTTTAAACTATTACAGCAAACAGAAGGCCATTCAATAGCTTTGCTTTCATGCACCCAAATTATCCGTTTATAATCAGATTGAAGGCTTCATGTAAACACCTCAATTAATCCGAATGAACTTGATCTGAATAAAATTTCGATCAGATTGAAAGGGGTGGTGTAGATCGAAAATAATCTGATCAACAGGAAAAAATGAAAACGCTTGAATCCTACGGAGCCCCACACATGTCACATGACATGGCCACGAATTAACAATTAGTTCCCATGACTTACTAGCCTGACTTCGTCATACTCATATTCTAGGCAGAATGTGAGTCTGATACTGCTCCATTGCACTTGAATTATGGGGCGTGTCTTAACCGAACCAGTAAAAAAAAAAAACTCTGCACTCAATTGGATAGACCTACAACCAATCAGAGCAACGCAGTAAGTGACGTATGTTGAGCGACGCATAGTTGTCAACAGAGTTCAACTGCACGCACGCACGCTGGAACTGGAAGAAGTAGGAAAGTAATGAGTGTAAACGATCTTTGTTCGTCTTTTAAAATTAATGCGCTGTCGATTTCTTTTATTACAGACGTGATAGCGGAATCTAAACATCTTACTTCTCCAGCTGCAGTCATCGTTGGTGAAAACCAATTCAACCCAAGCGCTCTTTGATGACGTGGTGGTTACGTAACCGCAGATAGCCTGTCCATCATCGATTAAAGCCCGCCCTGGCAATTTGATTGGCTCGGCCTTCTGGGAGCCAAGCATAATTACTCCACAATGGATCGAGTCCAGACCGAACTTCCCGTCCAAAAAATGTTGTGGGCGGGGTTCGGGCTGGCACCCAGGCTAATGACTTACTAATACATTAGCATGTTTTACTAATTTGTTTCCTCGTTTTACGTAAATTGTGTGCACAATATAATAATTCATTCCATTGATTTACTAAACAGTGGCCATGCTGTAATAATTAGTTTTCTTATTTTAGTTAAATCACAACAAGGGAACAAATTATTTCAGCGTGCCCATGATTTACTAAAATAGGGGAATGAATTCTTACTTTATGGCCACTATATTATATATATATATATATATGTATGTATGTATGTACCCATGATGCAAAAATACGAATTTGCGAAAACGGTGATATAATGTGCATGTGTATTACGTGTTCAGTCTATAGGCATGTAGTGTTTCTTTACGAAGTGACATCGCCAACTACTGGCCTGGCAGCAGAATACAGTGTTTATAATCGTTTTCACGGATCCGTGAGAACGGGAACAGTTTTGACAATGTTGTCATCTGTACTTTCACATTTTTAACAAACATTTTTAGTACATTGCTGTAATGTAAAAGTACCCTAAAGAATGTGTGCATGTAAATATACTAATGTGGGTTTGGGAACAAGCTGTAAAGGGAACAAGCAAATACTCTTAACCTTGGCTGGTGAACACCAATGTGTTGCCATGGAGTCAGTGAATACGCAAAAGGTCACGGTGGGTGGCTGATGGAGGTAAAACCAGAGAAAACCAAAGACACAAAGAGAAGTGAGCTATTAAACTGTTAAACAAAGAAGCATGACCACACACACACACACACAGGAACCCTTACATGAGGTGCATTATACAGTAGAAGCATTACTGACGGTTGATGCAGTGACTCATATTTGTATGTCAATACATAATTTTAACCACCATTATCCACGGTGACCTTTAATTACATGTTTTATGCTGGGATGGCTTGTTATTTGACATTTTGCCTTGACTTGTTACTTAACACGCACTCTTCTTCTTTGTGTCATTCCCTCTTTGAATATATAGAGATATAAACATACAGTATAATATTCTCATTGACAAATGGATAATTCACCCTTTTCCTGGAGTTTGACTGACAGGCGATCTGACCTAATCGTAACCGATATTATGTTCCCCCGTTGCTATCTGCCATTTTGTCCGACAAACAAACCAGACAGTAGAGTCAGTAGATTAACATTGGTCGACTTGAACTTGAAAAATGGTGTGTATTGATGTCATTCTGCAGTTGAAACAACATAACATAACTTCATGTTCATTCATGTTTATTTCATACTATAACTAGCAGTAAAGAGGAAGAGATGATCAGTTCACGTGTCGCTTGAACTGAGGCTCTCCAGCGATCTGTTACGACACATTAAAGTGCCACAAAAAGGGTATTTATTGTTTGAATTTTTTTTTAAATGACAAAATTTTAAAGCCAAAAAATAATCTTTGCACAGTCTCTGCATGAAGATACGGAGCAGAGACTTGGCAGCGAGTTGCGTTGACAGAGTTTAGTGATTCGGAGTGGAGGGAAAACTTCAGATTCAAAATCCCATTATAATCACATTATGACGGTTGAAGTAAACATACATTAACGTGCCGTGAAAGTGCCATGGCTGGTACCAAAAACTTGTCAAATGTAGCAATAGTAACTAAGAGGACTTTAAAAAAAATGTACTTAAAAATTTTTTTTTTTTAAATACTTTTTTTTAACAGAAATACATTTTTCAGAAAGCCAGATGTTATATATATTTATTTTTATTTAACATGTTTTTAAAAATAATTAATTAATTACAAAACAATAATATACAAAAACAAAACAGAACATATTGGATCACAACTGCCCCCATTTGGCAATATTTTCCAGAATTAATGANAATCTAGCGTTAGCGTCAGTTCTGGCAGGTCACGTCAGTCAAGCTTGCATCAGCTGACTCCCAGGTGACTTGCGTCTACCTATAGGAATACGACGCCTATCACGGCATCTATATATAAGCTCCTCAGTATTATCAGCAGCTATTGCATTCTCAGGAGCAAATTACCCTCCTCCATCCCCAGCTCCTCCTCTCTTCAGTCAGGATTGGCCTTATTATTCCCCTAATCAGACTAATTCTCAAAATATGTCTTCCTTAAATTATGACATTTAATGATATCTGCATATGTTGGTCCTGTTCTGTTTACCCTAGGGGGTTTATTGCTGCTCTCCTTGCTCTTATCCATGCTAGGCTGCATGGATGCGCAGGGAGTTCTTGCCCAGAACAGAACCATACCGCCTATACAAACTCTATGCATTATCTATCATATCATATTTGACGATAGTGGTCCTGACAGAATTGTTGTAATGTAAAAGGACCCTAAAGAATGTGTGCATGTAAATATACTAATGTGGGTTTGGGAACAAGCTGTAAAGGGAACAAGCAAATACTCTTAACCTTGGCTGGTGAACACCAATGTGTTGCCATGGAGTCAGTGAATACGCAAAAGGTCACGGTGGGTGGCTGATGGAGGTAAAACCAGAGAAAACCAAAGACACAAAGAGAAGTGAGCTATTAAACTGTTAAACAAAGAAGCATGACCACACACACACACACACAGGAACCCTTACATGAGGTGCATTATACAGTAGAAGCATTACTGACGGTTGATGCAGTGACTCATATTTGTATGTCAATACATAATTTTAACCACCATTATCCACGGTGACCTTTAATTACATGTTTTATGCTGGGATGGCTTGTTATTTGACATTTTGCCTTGACTTGTTACTTAACACGCACTCTTCTTCTTTGTGTCATTCCCTCTTTGAATATATAGAGATATAAACATACAGTATAATATTCTCATTGACAAATGGATAATTCACCCTTTTCCTGGAGTTTGACTGACAGGCGATCTGACCTAATCGTAACCGATATTATGTTCCCCCGTTGCTATCTGCCATTTTGTCCGACAAACAAACCAGACAGTAGAGTCAGTAGATTAACATTGGTCGACTTGAACTTGAAAAATGGTGTGTATTGATGTCATTCTGCAGTTGAAACAACATAACATAACTTCATGTTCATTCATGTTTATTTCATACTATAACTAGCAGTAAAGAGGAAGAGATGATCAGTTCACGTGCCGCTTGAACTGAGGCTCTCCAGCGATCTGTTACGACACATTAAAGTGCCACAAAAAGGGTATTTATTGTTTGAATTTTTTTTTAAATGACAAAATTTTAAAGCCAAAAAATAATCTTTGCACAGTCTCTGCATGAAGATACGGAGCAGAGACTTGGCAGCGAGTTGCGTTGACAGAGTTTAGTGATTCGGAGTGGAGGGAAAACTTCAGATTCAAAATCCCATTATAATCACATTATGACGGTTGAAGTAAACATACATTAACGTGCCGTGAAAGTGCCATGGCTGGTACCAAAAACTTGTCAAATGTAGCAATAGTAACTAAGAGGACTTTAAAAAAAATGTACTTAAAAATTTTTTTTTTTTAAATACTTTTTTTTAACAGAAATACATTTTTCAGAAAGCCAGATGTTATATATATTTATTTTTATTTAACATGTTTTTAAAAATAATTAATTAATTACAAAACAATAATATACAAAAACAAAACAGAACATATTGGATCACAACTGCCCCCATTTGGCAATATTTTCCAGAATTAATGACCCTGATTCATTTACTCTTATTTTCCCTGAGGATATCTGCACTCCTTGGAAGTTTGGCATTAATTATTTCTGCCTGCATGTCTTTTTCTTCTCTTTGAGGAAAAGCATTTCTCCACACTCTTATATACATGAAAATGGCACGAAATGGCTCCCTAAAGCTTCCCTTCTGTCTTTTAATCCTTTTTTAATTCTTATCATCTTTTTTAATATTTTAGATTAATTTCTCTATTCCAGATCAATTAGAGTAATTATTGAAACATGTATGTCATTGATATGAGCAACCATGTGGCGCTTCTGGCTCATTCATCTTAATACACCAGCAGGCCACCAGCACATACAACTTCCCAGAAAGCAGTGCCAGCGGTAATTCAGTTATCACACACACACATACACGCACAGTCACATGCGAGGCTGTTTACCTCCCATGCCAGATTGTTTCTCAGTTTTCATTAAGTTAAGCATTGAGCGCAGAAGTACGACCTTCACATACGCTTCATCAGAGAAACCCAAAGAGAGAAAGAGAGAGCTTTTACAATGATATACCGCTCCCACCCAAATCACAAATGGTATTATGGAAAGTGGATATAAATATTCAACAGCTGCTTAATGAGAAGCGCATAAATATCATTTACATGGTCAGATATATTAAATGGAATTGTATCAATACAAGTAGCGAAACTAAAGTGATAAATAATGAAGCATATTTATACATGAGAGTTTGTTTAGATTCCCATGCAATCATGATTATTAATACAATTTCACTTAAATGTTTGTTAAAAATATCAGTAAACTCATGCACTGCTGTTAGCAATGACAAAATCTTTTTGAAGATAAACATGTCAAAACTGCCACCACCGATTAAAAACATTCTTCACACTTCACTTCACACTGGAATAACAAGTGAAAAATACACTTTAAAAATGAAAGTATGTGTATGTCATATTCTGTGCACATGGAGGTTGATGATGTCAGGCACAAGATAATTTTTTTTTTCTTGGACCAGCAGCACAGAGAGACACATTATTAGTGTTTGTATGTGCACTCTACAATTGTTCACTAATGTACTGTGCACTGCACGCTACTAAGTGTACAATATATAGCCTACAGCATATTATTTTTTAAAAACTTGATAATAGTGACACCCAAAATATTCGAACTTACTTAAAAATGCATGAATCTCATTGCAATGGACTTAATTAATTTTTAATTTAATCACATATAAAAATTATATTTAAGCAATAAGGTCACGGTGAATAAGCTCCGCTTCGCATCGTGCCTGCAACCCATTCAGCCGTGACTTATTCACAATACTGCACTAGCCTCGAGTACCTTATTGCTTTTATAACGGTTACCACACAATACAAATATTAAAGCCAAAAATATGTATCAATGCAACTTTCATGAAGTAGACCTTCACTAAAAGCCTTCCTTCCGCTGGAAAAAATAGTCCCTGACCGTGAACAGCGACAGAAGGTACATTATTATGCCATTAGATGGCGGCAAAGACTTTTACATTGAAAAGACTGAACGTGGAACACTGAAAAGTTATGAACACGGAACAAGACGCAACTGACAGATGCTTTGACTAGCACTGTCAGTCACGGAAAAACCCCTTAATTGTTAAAAGGACAAGATAATACATCGGACATTTAAACAGATTTTTTATTATGAACACAGGACTGACCTGAAGGGAAATGCTAAATCTGAATGCAGGTAATAAACTTATATATATAATTTTTTATATGTGACATTGTGAATATGACAGTGAGGAAGGAACTTTTAGGTTTGTGTTGTGTGACAAGTTAACAGAGGGATGATAGATGAATGAAAAAAAAAGATCCTATCAAACAATACTAATGACAACATCAGGTGCAAGAGATCCCTGACAGCTTATCACCTTTAGCACTGGAAGAACATCTGGACTGTCAGAGACGCAAGACATGTTTTCACCACAGACAGATGCTTAAACAACAAGAACATGTGTCTGTATATTACACATACAATGAACAAGAGGTCTAGAAAGCAAATGCATTTCCATATGCACATGAACACGCGCCCGTGGCTGTCAGAGAAAGTGTGTGTACACACTGTGACGGTGAACATAAATTGAGGAGCAGCTGTGGAATTAATGTTGCATATCTGAAAGGACAAAGTAAGGGACACCAGAGAGATAGAGAGAGAGAAAAGAATACATAAAGGAAGGAGAATTCACTAAGACTGCATGTGGCCGCTGATAGCGTTGTTTATTTGCACATGCTTCCTTTTCTGTTTCACTGAAGGAATTATGCAAATCAGATGGTGCAAGCATTGTGTTAAATGCAATTTTCACTGCACATTTCACATCAGTTCTCAGTGCTCAGTTGTGAAGGATGCAGCAGGCTACCACAATCTGATGTATTTTACATGGACAGTAGTGTTTCCAAACATATTGATAAAAAAATATTAGAAACAGTTTCAATACCCACTTTGCCCATTGATAGGTTGATATCAGCTGCGATTTCTCGCTCTCTCTTCTCTCTGACAGCGAGTTGACACACATAACTACATATAAGTACACTGCTTAAAAAAATTAAAGGAACATTTTGAAAACACATCAGATATCAATGGGGAAAAATATCATGATGGATATCTATACTGATATGGACTGGGTAATGTGTTAGTAATGAAAGGATGCCACATTGTTTGATGGAAATGAAAATTATCAACCTACAGAGGTCTGAATTCAAAGACACCCCGAAAATCAAAGTGAAAAAATTATGCAGCAGGCTAGTCTATTTTGCTCAAATTTAATTGCAGCAACTCAAAATGGTACTCAGTAGTTAGTATGGCCCCCACGTGCTTGTATGCATGCCTGACAACGTCAGGGCATGCTCCTAATGAGACGACGGATGGTGTCCTGGGGTATTTCCTCCCAGATCTGGACCAGAGCCTCACTGAGCTTATGGACAGTCTGAGGTGCAACCTGGTGGCGTAGGATGGACCGAAACATAATGTCCCAGAGGTGTTCTATTGGATTTAGGTCAGGCGAGCTTGGGGGCCATTCAATGATATCAATTCCTTCATCCTCCAGGAACTGCCTGCATACTCTTGCCACATGAGGCTGAGCATTGTCGTGTACCAGGAGGAACCCAGGACCCACTGCACCAGTATAGGGTCTGACAATGGGTCCAAGGTTTTATCCCGATACCTAATGGCAGTCAGGGTGCCATTGTCTAGCCTGTAGAGGTCTGTGCGTCCCTCCATGGAAATGCCTCCACAGACCATCACTGACCCACCACCAAACCGGTCATGCTGAACGATGTTACAGGCAGCATAATGTTCTCCGTGGCTTCTCCAGACACTTTCACGTCTGTCACGTGCTCAGGGTGAACCTGCTCTCATCTGTGAAAAGCACAGAGCGCCTGTGGCGGACCTGCCAATTCTGGTGTTAAATGGCAAATGCCAATCGAGCTCCACGGTGCTGGGCAGTGAGCACAGGGCCCACTAGAGGATGTCGGGCCCTCAGGCCACCCTCATGAAGTCTGTTTCTGATTGTTTGGTCAGAGGTCAGAGACATTCACACCAGTGGCCTGCTGGAGGTCATTTTGTAGGGCTCTGGCAGTGCTCATCCTGTTCCTCCTTGCACAAAGGAGTAGATACCGGTCCTGCTGATGGGTTAAGGATCTTCTATGCCCCTATCCAGCTCTCCTAGAGAAACTGCCTGTCTCCTGGAATCTCCTCCATACTCTTGAGACTGTGCTAGGAGACACAGCAAACCTTCTGGCAATGGCACGTATTGATGAGCCATCCTGAAGGAGTTGGACTGCCTGTGCAACCTCTGTAGGGTCCAGGTATCGCCTCATGCTTATACCAGTAATGACACTGACTCTAGCCAAATGCAAAACTAGTGAAAGACAGTCAGAAAAGATGAGTAGGGAAAAAAATGTCAGTGGCCTCCACCTGTAAAACCATTCCTGTTTTGGGGGTCGTCTCATTGCCCATCTAGTGCACCTGTTGTTAATTTCATCAACACCAAAGCAGCTGAAACTGATTAACAACCCCCTCTGCTATTTAACTGACCAGATCAATATCCCAGGAGTTTAACTGACTTGATGCTAATCTCTGATTAAAGTAAATTAACTATGATATTGTTCAAATTTATGCCCTTAATGTTGTTTTAATTTTCCCCCATCGTATCGAAAATTGTATCGAATATTGATATTGTTCAATGTATAAATTCCAGTATTGTGACATACTGTATCACAATACTGTAGGACAGATTCACTGCAATTCATTGTTTGCAAAGACCTCATGAAATCACAACAAGGTAATCTATATGCTATCACACCATATATCTTCTGTTTTTACAAATATAAGGATATGTATTTATTACATACAGTTTTAAAATCTACAGTCTCACTCTTCCGGCTAAACAGACCCAAGAAAAATCATGATGTCAGAAACTTTGTCCAGTCAGATGTTTTCAAGAATAACAATGTCCCCTCCTGCTTTAATTGGAATGCAGGTCAAAGTGCTGAAATCCTGTTCACAAAATGACTGTTAAAACTGTATTCGCGAATTCGCCCCTGAAAGAAAGAGAACAGAAAATATCAAACTCCAGTTTCCTCATCCCCCATCCTCAATTAAAGATGAATGCAGGAAGCAGTCTCTCTCCCTCTCTCTAAAGAGGATGAACTGTGTGAACCCTTGATGGGCTGCTCCCCCACAGATATATCATGGGGCTTCATTTCTTCAGCTGCAGGACCCTCAAGTTGACAGATACTAACAATAAACACAACAACAGCACTCAAAAACCTTTCATAAAGAGGATAGGCCAACTGCAGCGAGAGAGAACATAATACACTACATTTTTCCATTTTCTGAAGAAAACATAAATGGTACTTTCCCATGCAAAACTCTTCAATTTTACATACCCAGACTTTTGACAATAGCATAAACTGTGGTCCACATTAAACTTTATTCTGGCCATGAAATTCCCTTAGACAGGAACAGACCATCTGATCAACATGTAAAGCAACCAATCAGATTGTTTTGTTATTGTGTGCGCTGTTTATTGTCCGGCATATCTGAAATGTATTACAATAGTAGACCAGCATAAAAAACAGACAACACTCAAAAAAGAGTAAAATGTATATAGACGGTATGATCAGAATTTGGGTACGTTCAGAGTAAAACGAACTGATTATTTCACAGAGATTGCTCAAAATACATAATATGGAATATTCTTCTTTACCTAGTTGGATATATAGTTTACTTGCCACTAAGCCCTTTTGAAAAAGAAGTGCGGAGATTACTTTTTTTCCAGGGAGGAGATAAAGGAGTGAGGAGCCATAGTGTGTCCCAGAGCAGTGCCAAGACAAAGATCCAAAGCGGAACCGATGGAGGGAGGAGCCAAGGTGGAGCCAGGAGCCTGACTGAATGAGGTGGAGTTGGGAGAGGTAGAGACTCAGGCAGAGCTGAGGAGACGAAGACCCAGGGTGACACTGATAGACTGGAGGGGCAAGGCAGAACCGCAGGCTCGTGGGACTGAGGTGGACCTGGGGGTTCAGCAGACCAGGGTAAAGCTGATGGGAGTGAGGGCAACAGTGGAGCCGGAGGAAAGGATGAGTCATCGGAACCAAAGGGGTGGAGGGGCAAGGCGTAGCTGGAGGACCGATGTCTGTGGTGCAACCAGGGTGATGACTGACCAAGGCAAAGACGGAGGGACAAAGGAGCCTGGTGGAACCTGTGGGATGATGGAACATGGTGGAGTCGAAGGAGCGTGGAGCAAAGGTGGAACCGATGGGTCGACAGGCAGAGGGCTCGGAGGCCCAAGGTTGAGCTAGGGAAGCAACACACCAAGGCGGAGCTAGAGACCTGTAAGCCCAAGGGGGATCCGAGCAGCTGGAGAGAACCACTGAAGGAGATTCCAAGGGGCTAAAGGGAACCAGCAAAGATGGGGCAGCGGTACTGGATGGCCTTGGCAGAGGAGGAGGAAGAGGGAGGTTGGGCAGGACCATCCACGCCGAAGAAGACCTGGAGCTGGGCAGAACCAGCAGCAACAAAGACGACTTGTGATTGGGCTGATTCATTCGCGATGAGGGTGACTTGGAGCTGGGTTGAACCACCGACAATGAAGACAATTTGGGACTGGGCTGAACCAGCAATAACAAAGAAAACTTGGGACTGGATGGGACCAGTGGTGGAGACAAGGCTTGAAAGTAGGATGGAATCAGGGAATCAAGGTGTTCACGTGAAGAGGAATGGACTTCAAGGGCATGAGGATGAGTGGAACTCTGCTTCACAGTGTCCAACTCCACCAGCACTCCCTCAGGGATGAACATAGATACCAGCTCACACACCTGGGCAGACTTAGCAACCTTGGGCTCTGGTTTTGCGGTGGGCTCTGGTTCATTGTCCATGAATGTATAAAATGCAGGTTCGGGCTCTGGGACGAGCAATGGCTGAGGCTTGGGCTCCTTAGAACTACATTGGGGCCAGCTCACACACCTGGTCAGACTCGGCTAGCTTTGGCTCTGGGTCTGCAGTGCGCTCTGGCTTTGGGTCTTTGGCAGCCATTGGCACTGGCTCTGGGTTTGTGGCAGATGTGAGGAGGAGTGAGGAAGGACTAGGGATGGAGGGATGTAATGTCACAATCTTGTCTTGTTTAGTTTAATTATTTTCCTGTTTAGTGTGCAATATTCTTCAGATGATCAATGAACATACTGACGTATTGTTTAAATTACTCAAATTATGAGCAAGTGCATTAGCAAGCATTGCTAATTACATAACATGTCATTACAGGATAAGGTAATTCATTTCACATCATCAATTCATGTACAGCACTCAGTACAGAAAACTTGACTTTACATGATTTGCTTTGCAGTGATTGAAGCAGCAATTTGCAAATGTCACAAAATCTGTCAAAAAGCACTTTAAAGTTGTGGATGTGGATGAGTTATGAGCTGTGTCTGAGATTGGGACATGAACCCAGACTCAGAAGCCTGATGGTGAGTGGCACAGCTATGAAGAAACCAGCTGTTTAATTGGCTTAGTTAATTGCTTATCGGGACTTGCTGGGAGCAGATTTTTTTTGGAGAGGGCATCCTTCTGCTCTTTGTGATTCATCGGTTTTATGAAATAAAACTGTTGTGTATGATTTTGGACATTTATAGAGACACTGTGGTCCACCTTTCATCATTCAAGCACCCTCGTGTCATTCCAAACCTGTATGACTTTCTTACTTCTATCAAAGATGAAAGGAGATATTTTTCAGAATGTCCATGCTGCTTTTTTCTATACAACAAAAGTAAATGGGGATTTGGATTCCCTCCAAAACATAAAAAAGCATAATATAATATCCAAAAAGCATGCCATATGACATGTGAGCTATATGTCTTCTATGAAAGTTTTGTGAAACCATTATGACAGATTTCTTTAATTTTGGGGTGAATTTTAAAGGAGTCCTGCTTTTTTTACATTTTCAAATTTCTCAAGTTACAAAGTCCACACCAAAGGGAGTTATTGTTTATATCAGTGTGCACTGTTTCTGAACTCCCTGAAATGACTCGATTAGTTTTTTTCCCGGGATCGTACATGTTATTCCTCATGTAAATAATTCCCGCCCAAGGCATACACAAATTCCCAAACACGTTTGAAGTGGGTGACCAATCACAACACACTGGTCCAGCCGACCAATCACAGGACACTGAGCTTTTCGGAAGGAAGGGCTTCATTGAGACAGGAACTAAACAGAGTGTTACTGACAGACTGGGAAGAGAGGTGCTGTAATAATATAAAATATGAGAAAAATAATATTTTTTGAACATTCAAACATGAAAACCTATTCTAGAGGACCCCCAAAACAAAATCAACACTTTGAAAAGGGTATAGGTCTAATTAAAGAAAACATGAAACTAAAATTATTTGTTACTTAATGTAAAATTGTAACATTTTACTTTCGTAATTGTTCTCTAACATATAATTATGTAGCAACTTGCTCTTCCTCTGAAACGACTTTCCTTTTCTACTGATGTCCCTCAGGGCTCTTAGATAATGGTAGTCAATAATGTTGAGTATCCTGTTTCACTCGAAAATATGTCACATTAGGGAAGTAAAATGGGATGCAAACAACAATCCACATTGACTTCAGCACCAATTTACACATTGTATAGCTCTGTGAGAAAATCTTTCCTTATAAAAGTATTGATTTGCCAATGAGATAATTGGTTTTTAATGCAGAGTGTCTCAAAAGGTCTGAGTGAATAAAGTCTTTGTTGGACAACTAGATATTCAGTGATCAATGTTTCTCATAGTAGCTCATCCATCATAGCCCTGTCAGCTCTAACAAGGTCATTAACATAATCACACTCTGAGCACTGTGGCCAGTCATCCCAATTACGTCCAATCACTGCAGCTTCCCTGACTGATTGAACCTCGGAAGAACATTTGGATGCATCTGTAACGGCAGTGATGAGGATCTCCATTTGCTTGAGCAAGCTAATGGCGGTCAATCTTCATGTCTCAAGGGCAGGACAATACAATGTCCACCATTTTGTGAGTCAGTTAAATTACATTTTTGCCTGAATGCGTTGTCACCTAAAGCATTTCACATCCTGCAGGCGAAGAGAGTGAATGATAGCTGATGAAGGAGTTAAACATCTCTCTCCTTCATCTTCTCATGCTATCTCTCCTTTCCTCCGGTAGATGAATGAAGCACTATCCATCCGTTTATTCTTCTTTATTACGCACTCTCTCCATCTGGATCACTGCCAGGTTCATGACCATGGGAGGGGAGGTAATTCTGTGTCATTACTATATGAATGTACCATCATTTATCTTCTTTGGGGGAAACAATCATACTGAAACTGAAACAAACACACTATTCACACACAAAAGAATCTAGTTTACAAAAGTCAGAAATAGTGTAGTGTTAAGAAAACAGAAAAAAATATATATATCCATCTGAATGCTTCTCAAAAATTCTTTCTCAATGAAGCCCCTCCTTCCGAAAAGCGCAATGTCCTGTGATTGGTCGGCTGGACCAATGATCACACAGCAATGAGATTAAATGTAGAAAAAAACAAGACATTTACTTTTCTCTGAATTTTCTCCAGAGAAAGAAACACTGGTGATCGCACATGACAACAAAAACAAAGCAAAACATCACATAACACAAAAAACTATCTAACACAATAAAACACAAAACAAAGCATAACACAAAACATAGAAACAAAACAAAGCAAAACAAAACAATAAACTAAAGCAAAATGCAAAACAAAACAAAACTTAACAACAATATAACACAAAACAAAACAAAAATCAAGGCACAAAACATAAAACACACACACACAAAAGAAAAACACAAAACAAAACACTGACAATGTTTCAAAATACCAATTTCTGTTGGATGAATTTATACTTTATGTCTCCTGACTGAATTCTGATACCTTTTTTGTTTCTCTGTGTACGAAATGATCAGATTCTGCTGTGCTGGCTGCCTTCACATAATCACTTCCCACATCTACTGTCAATATTGTGTTTGTGTGTGTGTGTGTGTGTGTGAGTGTGTGTGTATGTGTGTGTGTGTGTGTGTGTGTGTGTGTGGCTGCTCTTCTTTCCAAGCTTGATACTACCTGTCATCATACATGACAGAACATCTGCATTAAAGCGTTCAGCCTCTAAATTGATCAAATGAAATGATTCATTAATGTCAGTGCTGTGGAGAGATGGATATGAGCAGACCTCTACTCAAGATGATGACTGCGACCTCTGCCTTGGCCTCCTCAGGAATCAATGAGCGGTCTCGCCTCAACACTTTACATAATGTTTTAAATCATCTCTGTCTGTCTCACAGGATGCGTGAAATCAATACTCAATACCCAGATATAACATGAATGAATGTGCATGTGTATGACAGTGTGTGTGTGCTGAAGTATAGTTCATTTACTAATGGTAGTTTTATTTTAACTCATTATTCATCATTCCACAGCACAAAAAGCTCTACTGCAGTCTTGTGCCAAAGAAACCAGAATGGCATACTATTATTCTGCTCACACTGTTGCAGTGTGTATACAGTATGCTAACTTTTTGTATGCATGGAATATGCAGATTACTTTCTGCAAATGTGCATTGTACAAAATGCACATATTGGATACTGTATACCACAATGCAATGTATTTAACCATTCTAGTGTGATAAATTAGACGAAAGCAACATCAACTGGAATTTTATAACATTCCTTTCCTGGTTCTTTGGTTGAACTGCTAAGTTCAGACATGTTTAGCACAACATTGCATTTAACATGCAAATATGCTGCAATGTAATGAGGCATGTCAGCATACTACTGTTTCAAAAGTTTTTCTTTGTTATTCACCAGGGCTGTAACCACCTTAGACATTATGGGGAGGTTATTCTTGATGTTGCTCTGCTGCACTCTATTACACTCTTTTCTGTTTGTTTTTAGGTTGACAACAAGTTTTAAAAGTTATATTTTTAGGCTGGTCTGCCTCAGCGGTCTAACAGCGCTCATCAATGCCAACATGATTGAGACGGCCAATCAAATCAAAAGAGGCAAGGCTTACTGTTCACATAAGACTAGTGCGAATTCCAACGTGACACTTTAGTTTTACTACAGAAAGAGTGCATGGTGAGATGCAAATAGCTAAACATTTAATATTTGACAACTGTTTTACGATAGAAATGTTCAATGCTGACAGTAATATCCAGTGATGCAAACGATTTAACTTTATTAAATTTTGCCATTTTTAATTTAAAGGGGACCTATTATGCAAAATTCACTTTTACATGGAGTTTGACCATAAATGTGTATTGGCAGTGTGTGTACACAACCACCCCATAATGATAGAAATCCATCCACTCATTTTTTTTAATCCCCATAAATCATAAGCAGTGTCTCAGAACAAGCCATTTGCAGATTATACCTTTTGTGACATCACAAAATGCCTAAGCCCCGCCCACGAGTTTATGGATATGACTTTAATGCGCATTTCTTGTACTGTGTTTTATTCAGCTCTTACAGTGATTTTCTGGAGTGAAAACGGATGTTTCATCTTTTGTGTGAAGTACAATAAACTTCATAAAACTCATCAGTAAAGTATTGGCCATCATTCGGACAGGGTCTGCTACAACAGGCTTGTACTAATAGTGGATAAAAGCAAGATGACAACATAAGTTATAACTGTAATTAAACTAAACTATATCTGTTCTATCTCCATGCAGCATATATTCTCTGGCTCTGTAGGCATCATTGTCCGACTCCGGTTCAAACTGAACACCGCTACTGACAGTTTCTAACATTTTCAATGCGTGAGATTGTCCTGTTTTGTTGTTGTCAGTATGTCAGAGCATGAGCTCTTGAAGCTCCGCCCTCTTCTTGAAAGGGGGCTGGGAGCATCAGCTCATTTGCATTTAAAGGGACACACAAAAACAGTGTGTTTTTGCTAACCCCTAAAAAGTGGCAATTCTGTTCTGTGGAGTATTTTGAGCTAAAACTTCACATACAGAGATTTATTTTACATCTTGTAAAAAGGGACATAATAGGTCCCCTTTCAAATATGCTATAATTTACCTGATTCATGTAATTCATAACTGAATGTGACAAGAAACATGTGAATAAGAGTGACTGTGTGAATATTTTAAAATAAAATATTATTTGTAAATCATTTAAACCCCCCCATTTTTATGTTCTCGGATTATTTTAAAATTGACTTCTTTTTTATTATGTCTATGAAAGCACTTTGTATTACCATTGTGCATGAAATGTACTATTTAAAAAACGTACTATTACTCCTAAAATTTACTATAATTTTATATGTCTAGATTTAAGCAGTATGTGTTTTTGAGTTGTTGTTTTTTTACATTTCATATAAAAACAACTCAACTAAAAATAATAATGAGTCAAGAATTAGAAGTTAAAAATCACAGTTCACAGTTCATTTAAACAGTCAAAGCACATTGCATTCTGGGATACAGTACTGCTTACAGAATTCCAGGTATTCTTCAATAGAGAAAATGCAGAGTGCAAAATATACATACTGTACTTCTCTGTATGGGGCTATTACGATGCTGGTCTTTATGACTGATGGCTTCATTCTCATCTCTCTTATGGTCACACGAGTGTTAATATCGACATATGAGACATTGACGTACCTGCTAATCTTCGCTCCTCTCTTCTACTCCCTCTCATTTCTCTCCTCTCTCTCTTGGCTGCTTATAAGAGAAAATACATGTTGCATTTCTCAATCTTCTGTGCAGCAATATTCAGTCTCTATCTCACAGACACACAAGGACAACCTGTGCTTGATTAATTCAGCTTGAAACGTGTGAATGGGTCTATCAGCACAGTCCAGATGTTCCACAGAACCTTTGTTTTGCCCGTCGCACACATACAAACATATAACAACACCTGCTTCCATCAATTCACGGGATGGTGCCGTTATTAAAAATTAAAGGATGCTGTTTTTCACCCCTTTATCTTTTTCTTGCACTCTGCTCTCTGAGACTATTGCTGTGATTTAAAGAAAGCTGATGTACCAATCCCAGACACAAAGATAACATCAGGGTCTGTGAGGAGAACATCAGAGGAAAGCTACACGCACACACACACACACACACACGAGTGTGATACTAACAGACTGTAGGTAAAGCATCGCCAGGTGTTGGTGTGGTTGCACTGAAATCAATTACATCTCTGTCTTTTTCAATATTCAGTGTTCAAAGAAGCTTTACTGGCATGATAAACAAGTTTTACCATGCCAAAGCATTCATAAACATTACAAACACACACATTAAAGAAACAGGAAAGAAAACTGGCAGCTGTGGGTGCCAGAATTTCATCAAAAATTGATATGTTTCCATCCACCTATTGTTATGCAAATTGTGGGATATTGCATTAAAAACGCTTTATGGAAATGCCAAGATGTGCATAAATTCTAGAAATGTGCATTAAAAACGTATGCACTCAACTGAGGTGGATATTTTTTATCCAAACAGAAGACATAAACTGATGGAATCACAATTTACTGAATAAATCCCTTGACGTGTAACAAAAAAAACTCACATGACATTGCCTCAGCAACAGATGTGACTGGATAACTGCACTAACCAGCAGACCAATTTTATTGCACCATTTTGAGTTCCCAAACACTAGGCATCCGCCTCTAAACGCAAGATAACATGATGCTGTCTGCATGCTTTGATGCGCAAGTCATTTAAGATGTACAATAATAGAGCCACAGTAGCTTTCCTGATTCCAGCAACTTACATTTTAATTACTGATATTTTGCACCAATTTCGCAGGAAGTGGCAATTTTGTTCTCACATAGGATGCAAATGGCTCGTTATTCGCAAATGTTTTATGCGATACTCCAGTTTTGCTCTTAAGTTAAAGGGATAGTTCACCCAAAAATGAAAATGATCCCATGATTTACTCACCCTCAAGCCACCCTTCGCTTCAGAAGACCTTTATTAACCCCCTGGAGTCGTATGGATTACTTTTTTTACAGATGGATGCATTATTTTTTACTTCAAAATGCGGCCCCCCATTCACAACCATTATAAACCTTGGAGGACTAAGAATATTTTTAAACATATCTCAGATTGTGTTAATCTGAAAGAAGATAGTCATGTACACCTATGGCTTGAGGGTGAGTAAATCATGGGAAAATTTTCATTTTTGGGGGAACTATCCCTTTAAATTTTCAGCTTTCGATGGAAACATAGCAATTGTTTCAGGTATAACGGGATGGCATATTTATGCCTGTATATTTATAACCTTGTAACTTATAACCATATATTTCATTAAGTAATATAACGTTTATATATACCTGGAATCTTGAACTACCAAAATCTACTTTTACCTTCAAATGTACTGAAAACTACCATGATAATACAGGTGGTAAAACAGAAAGTCACATGATGAATCGTATTTCATCACAAGTGTTTTTTTTTTTTTCTTAATTACGTAAAGCACATTAAACTACCATTGAGCATGAAATGTGCTATTTAAAATGTGTAGCTGTATGCAGTATGTATGTAAATAATGCAGTAAACATTAACTGAATCACAGAAAATGATAACACCCAAATGTACAAAAGTTAGAAGAAACAAAATTATTTACATAAAATATTTCATTTGTCATGTGTCACACAGGGACTTCCGGGAATGTCCTTTTCATGTTTTTTACTGTAAATTAAAATGATATGGTAATTTATAAATTTTACTTAAAAAAACATTTGACAGTATTTTACAGTAAAATTACATATAATACGATGTTAAACCATTTACAGTTTTTCACTCTATGTAGTAAGGTATCTTACATTTAATCAACAGACTTTTACTGTAGCATTTTGTGTAAAAATTTCAAAATTTGCATATCTGTACATCATCCAGACTTTAATGAGATTTACTAAGCAGGTCTGAACTTGCACTAGACCAATCAGATAGGGATTGAAAATTCAGAATTTGCACAACCTGTCTTTGTCTGCTTTTCAATGCAGTATAAAAAAGAGCCATAGCCAATAGGCCTTTCTGCATCTGTTCCTTTATATTCAGTTCATTCTAACCTTTGGACACTTTTAAAATACTACTCTTCCCTTCTATATTTCTATATTCTCTCTTGCAATCTCTAACCGTAGAGAAAATGAACAAGAGTAAGAGTACAGTGGATGGTTCAGAATACTCTAATCACATGTGTCCATTTTATGGTCAAGCAGGAACAAAAGGGGGTCAAGGGGTACAGACATAGATTTAGTATCCCATAAAGTCTGCTGCACAGTAGTTAGCTAGTGTGAATTATTAGTTCAGTCGGAATGGGACACCAGCGCCTCCCAGTACCACATCAACCCATTACTTACTGTAACTGTGATCAAATATCTTGTACACTGCGGTATTAAAACCATTCCTGCACAGACACACTAACATTAAAGTCATTTTTCTTTGGTAGGGTTATTTCACCCTAGTTTGGAGTAACTGTGTTGAAAAGGGGCCCAGTGTAGTTATCAGGTAGATCAGCAATCATATGTTTACAGAGGAAAAAGAGCACCCGGTTAACTGGTTATAACAAGTTTTCAATGGCTAGAAATGAACTCTCTCTGAGAAAATAATAGTACATTGGTGGTTTATACTGTATGTAGAAAGACTTTAAATTAGTGCTGTCAAATGATTAATCGTGATTAATCGCATCTAAAATAATATGTGTGTGTACTGTGTTTATTTATTATGTATATATAAATACACACACATGCATGTATATATTTAACAAAAATATATTTATATATAAAATATTTATATTTATCTATAATATAAATTATATATAAATATATTCATATACATGTAAATATTTCTTAAATATATATAAATGTATGTGTGTGTATTTATATATACATAATAAATATACACAGCACACACACACACATATATTATGTAAACACAAACTTTTATTTTCGATCCGATTAATCATGATTAATCGTTTGACAGCACTACTTTAAATTGAATTTAATACTTTAATTTAATTACAATATATTTATTTAACTTTCATTATTAAGTAAAATCAAAATAATATCAACATTATGACCTGCACAAATTCA